>JASTUX010000001.1:1226037-1508452 GCA_031125595.1 Saccharomycopsis capsularis
TGAGAGTTTTGACAGAGATAAGAAAAGGAGGCGCGATGCGTCGACCAGGATATCTATCTCTCTACATTGCCTCTCTTCGATAATTGCTGCGCCATTGGCATTGAACGATATAACTGAATTCCGGGTCCTCTTATTATCAGCCGTTACTTAAGGACCACGCTTTCGTTGCATATTCCTTTGATTGTTCTCATAACCATTACTTCCAGGACTTAAAGGATCCTACTTAGCTTATTTGCACCTTGGAGTAGGAATAGCTCCAGTAATCCAAGATGGTATCAGGGTCGTATGGCTCGACTTCTGAGTCCTCCAAAGGACATAACAAACAACACGGCAGGGTCTTAGGGAATGAGGATAGCCATAACCATATTCATGATAATAATAACCATTCTCAAAATGACCATAACAACAGAACCTACCACTCTGGTAACCACGGCCGCCACCATGACAATGATGACGATGGCGACTCCAGCTCATTGAACAGCGAAGAGATTGATAACTTGAGAAGAGATTACGAAAGACAACCATTGTTGTCGCCAGATGACCCCCGCGTGTCGCCTTTGAATATCCGGAAAGTCAAATTGCTCCGGTTCTTCTTGCACCTTCTTTTGATCTTCAATTTGGTATGGTTGGTACTCTCCTTGATATCGTACTTTGTCTCTGTTCCCGGGTTCGACAGCCACGGCAAATCGTATCTTGAGTTCAGCTTCATCTTTGCCAGCTTGTATGTGAACTTTTTGTCGTACATGTTCTTCCTCACCCCCTCAGACTTGCGCATTGACAAAGGACTCAATTTTGTGAGTTTGGGACTCTTATTGTTTGACTTACTCGTGGTGTTGGTGTTTCCGTACCAGAGAAGCCAGCTCGGTATTTCTGAGTATATCACCTTGGTGTTCTCCATATTTTCAGTTGGGTTGAACCTCGTTTCCAACAGGTATGTCCATAAGGCTAAGGAAAACGAGGAGGTCAGATTAACGGGAAGAGTGGAAACCAGAAAGACCGTCAAAGAGCACTTCTTCATTGGCCTTGAGTTTTTCTTAAAAGGGGTGTTCATTCTCTATGTGATCGCCATCAGTCTCAATATTTTCCTCAAGGCCGTTGACTCGGCTATTGCCAAGCCTTGGGGCAAGTTGGTGCCTGCTGGGGATGAGCTGTACAGAATCCACCTTTATTGTCAAGGCGATGTTTACGGTAATAGCTCCTCATCTGCTTCCGCTGCCCCTGGTGAAGGAAAGGGCCACCAACCAGTTATCCTTTTAGAGTCCGGTCACGAATCGAGCGAAGAGTTTGCCAGCTGGGTACAAGAACTCTACCAGCTCAACAGAATCCAGAAGTACTGCATCTACGACCGTCCAGGCTTTGGGTACTCTGACTCAGTACCGTCGCCATACTCGCTAGGCATCAACTCGGATATACTTTCCTCTGTACTCCTGAGAGAAAATATCAAAGGCCCATTTTTGGTTGTTGGACACGGCATCGGTGGTCTTTATGGCCGAGTCTTTGCTACCAGACACATCTCCGATATCCACTCAGTGATGCTTGTTGACGCATGGTCGGAAGAATTGTTGTTGAAGAACCCGTTCAGAAACTCCAACAACAAGGATAGAAACTTGCCTGTCGGAGTACACCGTCTCAACAGAAGAACCGGGTTCAAGTTGTGGCTCAAGGGTATTTTTTCTTCTGTAAACTTGATCTCCTACTATAATTTGATTGTCCATAGGTTTAGATCCAGTGAGCGTATTTTTGGCCGCGACATGTACCGCCAAGGCAAGTACTTGAGAGTGAGATTGCAAGAACAGGTTGCTGCGGAGCTTTTGTCCCACAATGAAATTCTCTTATCTGAGCACACTTTGAACGACGCCGATAAGCAGGTGTCGGTGGTGAGCTCCAAGTTCGCCATCAGACGGTCGCTCAACTGGGGAAACTGGCAAAGAGATTTGACCAGAATCTCCAGCAACGCGCACAACGAGTGGGTCTTGGCGGAAGCCGGCCACAACATCTGGCGCTACAATGATGGCAAGAGACAGCTCCAGAAGCTTCTCTTACGGATGGTAGGTGAGGACGACCAGCTTTGAACAGAGTCTAGACTACATTATATATACAAAATGATGTCAAATTGTTGAAATATGTTGACAGTCGCGTCGCTATGCATAACTGCGCATTTGTAGAAAACTGCAAAAAAGTGAAAAGGAATGAAAACAACAGAAAGCGAAGCGAAGCGTTGAGGCAGATGCCGTCAGACCAGACGCCAGACTTTTTGGGTATACTGTTCGACATAATATCGAATTTAACAAGGAGCACAGCCCTCACAGCCCTTGCCTGTACTAGAGTTTTTTCACGTGCAACAGAGCATCCCATTTTAGAACCTGCAATAGTCCTGTCCGTTAGGAATTTTGGTCTTTTATCACAAACCAGACTCCGCTTGCCTTTTGATAGTCGCTGTGAAAAATTCGTCACTTTTGCATAATAGCGCCGGAAGATGTCCCCTAGACTATATCTAGATGAGGAGAGCAAGACAAAAGAGGCTCTCCTGAAGTTTGAGCCCCTTAGGGCGTGCACGTACTCGGGCAAGAACATTGGCTCCAGCGGCCAGGAAGAGGCCATCACTTGTGACTGTGTGAGACATATTGTGGATGGGGTTAATGTGGCCTGTGGCGAAGACTCAGACTGTATCAACAGGTTGACGTCTGTTGAGTGTACCAACGACCACAACTTTACGTGTGCCCCCGACTGTCAGAATCAACGGTTTCAGAAGAGACAGTACGCAAAAATTGACGTCTTTCTCACGGAAAAGAAGGGCTACGGCGTGCGGGCCAGCTCCAAGCTCAGTCAGGGCCAGTTCATCTACGAGTACATTGGTGAGGTGATAGATGAAACGCTATTCAGAAAGAGGATGTTGCAGTACGATCAAGAAGGAATCAAGCACTTTTACTTTATGATGTTGCAGAAGGACGAGTTCATCGATGCCACGAAGAAGGGCTCGTTGGCGCGGTTCTGCAACCACTCCTGCAACCCGAACGCGTACGTTGACAAGTGGGTCGTGGGCAAGAAGCTCAGAATGGGCATCTTCGCCAAAAGAGACATTGTCGAGGGTGAGGAAATCTGTTTCGACTATAATGTGGATAGATATGGTGCCACAGCGCAGCCTTGCTATTGCGGCGAGCCAAATTGTATTGGCTTTTTGGGTGGCAAGACACAGACGGACTCTGCCAGCTTGTTGCCGCAGGCGTTAGCGGAGGCGTTGAGCATCGTTCCGGCCGAAGAGAAGGAATGGCTCAAATCCATGCGTAAGAGCGGGAAAAAACTCAAGGCCCAGAAGAACGAGTCCAATATCAACGAGGAGTTTATACAGTCCTTGCCTATGAAGCCGTTGGCTAAGACGGATGTTCCAAAAGTCATGAGTGCGCTCATGTTGCCCAACCAAGAGCCCCTCATAATAGAAAAAATTATTGAAAGAATTTACATATCTGATAGACAAGAAGATGCAGACGATATCAACAAGTTGCTTATCAGGATGCACGGCTATAAGGCATTCTCCACTATTATCAAGGAAGTATGGAAACAGAAACAAAATGACACTTTGTTTAAGATGATTGAGATCTTGCTCAGATGGCCTGCGATGAGCAAAAACAAAATCACCAGCTCTCAGATAGAAGACGTGATGACGAATATATCGAAACAGTCGTTGCAGTTGGAGGATGAAGAGAACACCAACGAGGACGAATACGGCGAGCACGTCACGTATGGCGACATCCACGAAAAGGCAAGAGAACTTCTTAGCGTGTGGAACAAATTACTGATGGCATACAGAATCCGCAAGGCAACGGAGGTTGGCCGCGACAATATACCGACCGTGATCATAAATAGACGAGGTAACATGGAGGACGATGACCACGAAAGCGACAACGAGCCGGAAATGACCACGAGCATCAGCGGTGGCGGCAGCGGGAACAATAGCGCCAGAGTCTCCCAGAGCCCAGGTCCGTACCATAACGGTGGCAGCAGCGGCGGCCGCAAGCCTGTGTCGAGCTTGCCGAACACGCGCAACTTTGCGCCAGGCAGATACAATAAACTGTTTAATGGCCACTACCACAACAATGATCACAGCAGGTATGGGAATGGCTCGCCGGCCGGATATGATAGAGACAAGAAGGAGCGGGACGCGTTCAGATTGCAAAGGGTGCAAGAGCAGCTAGACATGGAAACACGCAAGTTGGAGGAGATAAGACGCCGCCAGCTTGAGAAGAAGAACCAGTCGATGGAGAAGATTATTGAGGAGGCCAGACGGGCCGAAGAAGAGAAACGCAAGAAGGAAGAGGAGGTCAAGGCGCTCGAGGAGCAGGAAAAACAGCTCAAGAAGGCCAAAAGATTGGTCAAGGTCAAAGGCTCCAGCACCAGTAGTGGTGACGCAAAGGAACACTCCCGCGAAACGGTGGTGCGACTCTGGACGAAGGCGTTCGCGGTCTATGTGCCGAATATGATTAAGAAGCATGAGAAGGAGATTGGCCGTGATAACGTCAAGGCGTGCGCGCAGGATATCGTGAAAATCCTTTCTGAGAAGGAAGTGACCCGCCATGGTACCGCACACTTACCGCCAAAGGAGCTCAAGGACGACAAGCTAAAGAAAGTACGGGAGTACATTAGAGACTATATGAAGAAATGGTTGCACAAATTTGAGGAGAAGAAGAAGAAAAAGAGCCACAAGCTGCATTTGCACCCATACCTGCGCGATGACAAGACGAAACATGCCGCTAACGGAACGCATAGCAATGGTACCGGCTCTTCGCAGGAAGCACTATCAGCAGACGCCTTGAAGAATTTGCAGAGCTTGGTGGAGACGAGCAAGAGAAAGCAAGCTGATCCTGCGGGATCCAACGGATACCCGAATAAAAGACAACGCTAGATGATAGCATTACTTTTTTTTTTACCTTTTTTTCTCTTCTTTAGATCCTATTTAAAGTTATCAGGCGCAATTTTCGTCAAACACTCCTTTTTTCTTTTTTTGTCTGCTGTGTTTGTTTTTTATTGTCCTTGCTCTCTATTCCTTTTTCATTTCTTTACACTTTCTTTCTTGTTATTATTATTGATGTATATTAGTTGTACAAGTAAAAGTTATGCTTTTTATTATTCTGAAACGCAGCAAAAACAAAACAAAAAACACTATGAATTATCAAATAGAAATGGGAGAATGATTTATGTACAATAAATTACATTACATTTACATTTTATGCTATGCTTATTAAAAGATGGCAAAAAAGATAGAAATAAAACAAAGCACCAGTCAGCAAAAATAAAGTCGCTTTTTGCTTAGGTGCACACATGCAAGTCAAAGCCACTGAAAAAGGTCGTTATTCATAATTTACTATTTCTTGTTGTTGCCCAAACTATTGACAAAGTTCTTGACGTTATATTCATTTTCATATTGCGAGTCGTCCCACATTTCAGCAAGCGATCCGAGGGCCTTTTTGGCTTTACCTCCCAAGCCAAGGTCATCGATAGGCGCATTTTCGTCGTTCTTGTCATCATTGTCTTTATCGCCAGCTCCGCCTGTATCTTTCTCGTCAACATCAAACAAATCCAACAACTGGTTCGTGTCCATTGACGTCAAATTATTATTCTGTTGGCTGACCACAGCTGACGCGACATTGACCTTGAACTGTTGCAATGACATGATTTTCTCCTCCAAGGTGTTTCTGGTAATCAAACGATAAACGTTAACAGCCCTTGTTTGACCCAATCTGTGTGCTCTATCCATGGCTTGTAAATCGTTCATTGGGTTCCAGTCGTGTTCAACAAAAATGACAGTATCCGCACCAGTCAAGTTCAAGCCTAAACCACCAACCCTAGTAGTCAATAACAAAACATCAATAGATGGGTCGGAATTGAACTTTTGCACAAGCTGTTGTCTCATACGTGGTTCGGTGCTACCATCTAATCTCATGTAGCTGACAGTTGGCAAGTGCTTCTTCAAAAGATCTTCTTCAACTTTATCTAACATTTCCTTTAATTGACAGAAAATCAAAGCACGGTGTTGACTTATAATTCCGTCAGAAAGGAGTTGTTGTTGCTCTTGTTGCTTCTGCTGCTTCTCGGACAAAAGTCTCTTGGATCCACTCAAGACATCTGAACCTCCGATACCGCACTCTATCAACAAGTTTTTGAGGTCCATCAATTTTGGAGCGTTACGAATATCATCAATGTCGGAACGCGAGTCCTTCAAATATTGCTGGACTTGTAAGTAATTAGGGTGATCAGAGGATAACACTAAAGAAGGATGGTTACACAATTTTCTCATGTATTGCAATGCCTGGAAAATGTGTTGTTTACCTGAGCCATTTTCTTCATCAGTGTCCATAGCATCTTTCAACCCTTCTTCCACCACCGCCTTTTGTTTTTTGGCAAAGTCCTTATACAAGGCCTTTTGGATGTCACTCAATTCACAGTATCTGTCTTGGATAATTTTTGGTGGCAAATCACTCAACACTTCAGATTTCAATCTTCTCAACATGAATGGCAACACTTGTTTATGCAAGGCTTCCAAAGCTAATGCGCCCTTTTCTTGTTCTTTTGACGATGTCTTTGCATTTCTGCTAGCGGCAATTGGCTTAGAAAACTTCTCCTGGAAGTACTTCTCTGTACCCAAAAAGCCTGGCATCAAGAAATCAAATAACGACCAAAGTTCCAAAACGTTATTTTGAATAGGAGTGCCAGTAAGAATTAATCTGTGTTCAGCTTTGACTCTCTTGACAGATTTCGAAAGCTTAGAGTTGGCATTTTTAATGATGTGGCCTTCATCAAGAACAGCATAGTTGAAATTCTTTGTCGCTATAAAATCAGCGTCGTTCCTCATAACATCATAAGAAGTTACAATAATGTCATTGGTATCAAAGTATGGCCTCAAGGGGTTTCTAGTGGACGGAGTACCTGCATAAACCATTACTTTTAAAAACGGGGCATACTGATTGATTTCCTGCTCCCAGTGACCCATAACAGATGGCGGGCAGACAACTAACGATGGCAATTTTCTAAATTCATCCAGCTTGGTTTCTTTGAACTTTTCCATTCTGTTATGATGATCACTTGAAACAATACATATAGTTTGCAAAGTCTTACCGAGACCCATATCGTCACACAATATACCATGCAAATTATATCTGTTTAGGAAATTCAACCAATTAACACCAGCTTTTTGATAGCTTCTTAAAGTTGCCTTAATGGCAATTGGAAGCTCGTATTCTGGAATTTCTTTAGGATTCATCAACTCGCGCATAAAAGAACGTTCTTTCTCCCTGCCTTCAAGAAGCTCCTTAGGCATGTCAGGAGGATCAGCAATACCGGCCTCCAATGGAACTAATTTGATAATCGAAGCAAAGGTAGTAGTAGCAATGACTCTAATGTCAGGATCAGAATCGCTCATTCTGCCCAAAACAGGAACAATAAAGAAGATAACGTAAGGTAAAATATCAGATCCCATAATGTTAGATAAGTGATAAATAGATTCAATAGCACCCTGTCTGTGATGGGTGAAGCCACTGTTTTTCAAGAGTGCCAATACTTTAGTGACCATAAATGGAATTGTCTTGGTCGGAAAAATTTTACACAAGGCAGGTAAACATTTGGCGGCAGAGTAACGGAACACAGAGAAATCAGACTTCAAAGCATTGAGTAAAACTTCCAAATCCAAATGCTCGAACACAATAGTTTCGCTCAACTTAGGAGCAAGTGTTTCGATCAAACCAATGGAATCAATAATAGATTGCGACACCTTGTCATCTTTGAAGACGTCATCAGTGGCATCTTGATGGTCTTTCAAAAATTTTGGAGGGTTAAAAGCCAAATCCTTAAGGACCGGCAATTTTCCAAAAACATCATCTCCATAATGATCTAAAATTTCATATAATGTAGATTTTGCTCCAATGACTTTTGCGATATGTGAGTTGTCGTTATTGATTCTAGCAACTGACTTTTGATTCTCCAAAGAAAAGATAACATTAGTTTGTTTATTTGCAGAAAATTCTGGGAACTGAACACTTAAGTAAGAGCTCAAGTTTTTCACCATCTTCTCATAGATTTTGGTCTTGTCATTATCAACTAACTTGTAAATTAGGTTAGCCACAGACTTGGCAGTATATTGCTGGTAAAGCTCGTGATCAGCTTTGATAGAGTCCATTAGACAACGGATAAAGGGATTAAGTTTTGGAGGCAAAGAATCTTGAAGAGTTAGTGCTGCAGAAGCATAAAATGCGAGGATGGTAGTATTTCTATTAGTTCTTAGCTCCTTGATACTTTCAATAGAGTTCACAATTACTAACTTGTTGCTTTCTAAGGCCTCAGAGGCAGCAAATTTAGAGCCGCCTGAAAGCAGTTTAGACAATTTATTATAGTACTGATTGACAACTTTCTCGGCGTCTTGCACACTAAATGCGTTTGTGCCCGCTTGCTTTTCACCTTGGCACACCACTGGCAACAAGGGAATCTTAGTATGTGGCACACCACCAGTTTCTTCAAATCTGAGAAACAATTCAGAACAGCTGTTTCTCAAACTTTTCAATGTTGGAACAAGTTCTCTGTAGAACGGCAACCTCTCAGGCTCATTCAAATATTTCAATAAGATCGGTTGCACCATCTCGGCAAGCTCCGTGTTAGGAGCTTTGCTTAATGATTTTAACTTTGCAAAAAAATGCTGGATGATTATTGCGGCAAATATTCTAGGGGACGAGATGTTTGAGTTGAGATAGTGTTTCAACCTGGCAAAAATACTCTTCAATTTCTGGGAACTGCAATCAAAAGAAGCCAAGGTGTAACCAAAATTTTTGGCAGCTGCTAACCTGGTCCTTATAAACACGTCAATCCCTAACAATGCAATATCTCCTTTCACCATATGAGCATCTATATTGACATGCAAGTCAGTTGGACTAAATTCAGACTTTGGAATATAGCCTTCTTCGTTACCAGGGCCAGCGGCATCCACCGAAGGACTTTTTCTCTTACGGCCCCTTTTGCTGGTGCCATTACCGTTATCACTTCCCTGCTGCACTGGTGCTGCAACAGGTTCACCATTAGACTTGAGTACATCGGCATTGTTCATCTGGTAATTTACTCTGTTAATTCCCAAAGGCACCATGATCAAATTTAACAATGAGTTTTGATGTGACGAAAAGATGCGCTCAACAGATGGCAATTCAGCTGAACTTTTACTGAGCCCGTCATATTCAGAGTTTTTTGCAATAAGCTTTTGATAGACTTTTTCCGATAACTCAAGAATGTCTTGGTGTTGTTCAAAAAGAAGGTTCTGAAAAACTAATCGTATAAGTAGCGGGTCTTGAAACCATTTAAAACCGCTAGATGACGGGTTTGTTTTGATATTGGCAAAAGATAAAAATGTCTGAAGAACAGACCTTCTAATATTAGAAATGGAATGACGCAAGAATGGATATAGCTTGGGCACCAAATTTTCAAAAGAGTAGTAATTTTCTGGTTTTCCTTCTTCTTTGGTGGCTCCCATCTCGTCCACTAACTTCCAGATGTCAGGATATTCGGATAACGTACTTATAAGATTTAAAATGTTGTTGAGCGAGGACTTGAGATCGTCGGTTATTGAGTCGAGAATTTCCCATATGATTCTTAAAATATTGATAAGCCAGTTTTTGCGCGGTAAAATGTGACCAATGGCAGGTATGAGCAACGCAGCGGATTCCGACTGTATTTCTTCAACGTAATTCTGCAAACCATCAAGGACCACAGATATCACGCTTTGGAAGACCTGCTCATTACCAAAAATGAAATCTGATTTGATGGAGACCACATACTTAAGACCCAATATACCACCATGAGCAGCTTCCCAGCAGCCTCTCTTCAGTACATCGGTATATGTGTCTTGAGTGACTAATTCGATCAATTTTGCGAAAATCTGCTCAAGCAAGTGTTTCTCGCTTTCATTCTTCTCATCAATGTTTAACAATAGAGCAGCCAATGCTTGAGCGGTCGATTCACGTACTGGTGCTACAACATTGTCAGAGATATAATCGCCAAACCTGTCCAAAATGAACAAGGTTAGAATCTTTGTGCTGAGGTCTTCCAAGGCATCTAAGTTTCTCTGGTCATTCTCTTCCTTGGAATACCCTTTAATTCTGTTAATTGACTTGGCATGGTTTTTGAGCAACTCTTTCAAACCAAGAGCAGAACCATGACGAATTTCCCAATTTGGATTGAACAAGTCAAAGAGCAAAAATTCGTACAAGCCTTGAAACTTCCACACCTTGTCTGACACCCCGGACTCCTCAAAGCTGATGTTGGAGACCTTGGTCTCCATGACCAATGTATTTGCGTCTGCTTGTGACGTGAGCTCAAACTTGCTAGGTTGTGATTTTGTGACGGCTGCTTCCTGACTGTTACCATTGCCATTGCCATTGCCATTGCCATTGCCATTGCCATTGCCATTGCCATTGCCATTGCTTTTATCCACTGCTGAAGAGAGAGACGATTGAGACAAATCCACAGGAGAGTTTTTATTTTGCGAATGGTTTGCGGCGACCTTGGCTCTTCTACGGGCCATCGCTCTCAATCTGGCGGCAGAACCTTTGCTCATCGCTGATAAGCCGCCAGCTGAAGTGGAATCCGCAGGGGATGGAGACACTGAGGCGGCGGCTTCGTTTTTCAGAAGGTTTTCTTCTTCCTGTTTGAGTCTGGTGGCCTCGGCCTCTTCCATCTTTATTCTCTTGTACTCCTGTTCCTGTTTGACGAGAATGGCAGGATCGCCATACCCGAGTCTTGCATTGAGAAGCTGTTTGGATAGTTTGAGGTTTTCCATCAAGTCCTTGTTGTTATTGAGATCGAGCAACGGCATGCCGCTGGCAACAAGCTTCGGGCAGTCGTTTATTAGGCGGTTGAAGTCGAGGTCCCGGAGCTTCACATTGTCAACAGTGGAAAGAACGTCCTGAATCTTGCGAAACTGTTCCTCGGGATCTATCTTGACTTTGAAATCTTCTTTGTCCTCATTCTTGAAAACTGGCTCGTCGGTCTCGCTCTTTATTATGTGATCTTGGTTTTGGGCGCTTTCGATTCTCGCAGAACCTGCTGCGATGTCATCTTCCTGCTTGACCTGTCGTTGTTGTTGTTGAGTATTATCGGTTTCAGTGGCATTGGGGTCCCAGGCGGGCGAGTTGGCTATTATGCCTCCAAAAGCTCTTCCAGCAGCAACTCTGGTCTCCCACTTGCGGGACTTGAGGTATGGGTAGACCCGCGCAAGGATGTTGAGCACCTCCTCGGGGTGACTTTTGGCAGAGTCAGACAACTGGTCTGCTGCGACATTGCGGATGAAGGCAGAGGAGCCTGTGTCTAGCAATCTGTGTGGATGTTAGTAAGCGCCGAGAGGCGGGAAAAGTGCAAACACGCCTTGTGTTCCTCCTCAACAGGGAGAGACGTGGGACTGAGAGAGACAAAAGACACAAAAGACAGCGAGCACGACGTAGTGCTGATCAGACATACAATACGAGCCTGTCGAGCCTAGACATGGCGGAGGGCGTGGATATGCTGGCGCAGGGCGGGAGACGGAGGGAGGGTGTCTAGGACAGGGTGGCGGACGGTGATCGCGGAGGGCTGGAGGAGCGCTTGGGGTAGGGGGGATGAGAGATGGGGGATGGGCGCTTATTTATAGCGTTTTCTCGTCGCTGAAAATTTCACGCGTCCGTTCTGCCTGTGCACTCTGCTGCTCCACTTTGTTGCAGTCATATAGGGATAAAGGGTGACATTTTCTTGATAGTTCCGCACTTTTGCCAACATCAGGCAGCGCGTGGCGCCAGGCTTCTCCCATTTCTATGGTTCTACTACGCGCACCGCTGCATCTCCCCATCAAAATTTGCTGTTCTGCCCTGCGCTCTGCATAGACACATACACTGCGTTCTTTCCTACACTCCGTCCTCTGACTACACGTAGGGCTTTCACATCTCGACCCATCGCAACATCGGCGTCTATTGTTATTCATGCTTGCCCTCTAGTATACCCCAAAAATCCCGCCAAGCAGACACACGCGTTCCACCAACGACGAGCTGCCCGTGCCTTCGCTCGCAAAGTTGGCTACCTCTATTGTCTGCTCGCCGTCCCCGTGGTACCATCTGAGCACACTCGCCTCCCCGTCCACGACGTAGTTGCCCGAGCTGATTTTCACATCAAGCAGCTCCTCGCTGTTCGCCGTCTGGAAGTGACGCGCAGGCAAGTAGAGCTCCGTTGGGTGTCTGTCGAGGCACACCTTGCCATCCCGGATCTCCAATTTGAACCGCCTTTTCTTGAGGTCAAACTCACAGTGCTCAAGCGTCCCGCTCACCTTTAACGCATACGGCCGGATGACGGCATTGGCAGCTCTCACGCCGTCTGTGCTGGCACGCTCGTCCCGCAAGTTGTCAAATGACGAAGCGCCACTGAGCTCACGCGTGGCCACCTGGTGGTTGGAATTATCATAGTTTACCAACTTTTTCTTGCTCCCAGTGCTGTCGCTATCATTATCATTATCGCGGCCACTGTCATTTTTGTTATTATCATTACAATTATCATGTCTACCGTTCTTGGCGATGTTTGGTGACGGAACTTGGCCTTTGGATCTGTCGTCCTCGGAAAAGAATGAAAAGTCTTCAGTGTTCCACCTATCACCCCATTTGTGCGAGTTGATAGAACAATACGACCACCAAGTATGCGAAATGTCCGCCCCTTCAAGCGCTAACCCAAGCGCATCTAGAGCGGCAGTTTGCGAATCATACTGTCCGTTTTTATAAGCTTTCTTGCCGTCCATGTCAAACGGCATCCCGGTTTCCGTCATAATCACCGCAACATCCTTTCCCAAATACTCCTTTCCTTCCTTCTTGATCTTCTTGAACTGGTTTCTTATGCTTTTTCTGATATTATTTTCGCCAAAAACAATACCGAAAATCGGGTTCAAGTACTTGTTGCGCACAATGCCCCATGTGTCCACGTTATAGTACCGGTTCCACGTCTTGAACATGAGCGACATTCCATCATAGTAGTGAGGCGCGTATATCGTTTTCTTGTCTATCAAGTCCGTGCCAATGAGCTTTGGAGGGCGCTGCATAACGACAGGGTGCAACAAAATGTAAATGTTAGGGACCACATCTCTGATTTCCTTCCGAAGGTTCAAGTAACAACTAACAAAAGTTTGGTCAATGAAAAAGTTGTAGTCTAATTTGACTCCGGTGTGCGGGTGGATGCTGAAAAACTCGGGATTTAATATCTCCTTGGTAATAACGTCCCAAACACCATGCTGAGCCCAAAGGCATTCTCCAAGCTTCCACCCTTCATCTCTCTCAAACCCATACTTTTTGTCATACTCGTCAGTCTGCAACCACACAATCTCGCCTTCTGGGTCAACCTCAATCTCGTCTGTTTTCTTTGGCCCAAAAATCGACACTTTGTAGACATCAACAGTAGTGGCGTACCCGCTGCCTAGCAAAAGACTTTGGTAAAACGTAGGTGTTGGCCCAACTCTTAATTTCTGCGACTCCGAAACGGCAGTGTAGTTGGTTTGTCCGAAGTATCCTGAATTTGGTTCATTAAGCATCTCAAAACCAAATATCATTTCGTCAAAAAACTCTGGATGATTGTCTACCAAACTCTTGACAAAGTACTTGAAAGCAGATATAAAATGGCTCTGTAAGAATTTCTGAATGTTCACACCATTGATAACTGCCTTTGGCGCAAACAATTCACCGGCAAAGAACAAAGTAAACATAGTTCCAGCAGCTAATTTGAAGTAATTAGAAGGCCACAACATCTTTGGATACGCGTCGGGGTCTCTTGGGTAAAAATTGTGCAAGATTGAAGCTTGCGTTTTGCAAAACTTTTTAGGATCAAGTCCGGCGGCATACAAAGTCCACAACGGTGCGCCACTGCCCCCCGTGAATCTCGACCATACGTCCTGGTGCGGGTCTATGAAAACATAAATGCCACCAATTTTGTGGATCACATTAAGGACCTTCGCGGTATACTCTATGAAGCTGTCGTCATATTTTCCTGGTCCTTCATGCTCGAGCGCCTCCCATGTTATGACATACCGGATAACATTGTAACCCCAGGATTTGATTCTCAAAATGTGTTCTTTCGCTTCTTCCAAAGAAAATGGCCTTCCGACAAATGAGACGTTGTCACCGTCCCAGAATATGGAGTTGGGATCACTGGCTGGGTAATCAGTAGGCAAAAAAGGTGTCATCGGGAGCTTGGATCCAGCGTCTAGATTGATACCTTTGAGTGTCACTTTTCTTCCTTGTTTGTCGACAAAATCGCCATTTTTATTGACCAGTAAAGGACCAGAGACTAATGAAGCCATACTCAACAGTTATAAAATAGAAAAAAATATGACGTTGGTAGGCGTTTCTTTTTGGTTATAATGATTTATATGGTCTATATCTCTTAGGAATGAGACAAAGGAGTCTCTCTTAAACAATGACAAAAAATTCCTTGTATTGTACTTTGTACACGATCTCAAAAGAAGCGAGTTGTTGACTTTTAATTATCTGATTTTGGCTCTATACCTCCAAGTCGTTCGTAAACAAATAAAGAACAGGTGCTACCAGGAAAGATCGCAAGACAAGCACTAAAGTTGCCATCTCATGCGATGCGAAACAAGCGATGTTCTCTAGTCCTTCCCAGCTTCGCATCACGCTCTCATTCGATCCGTGCGATTGGTACATTTTTTGATGTTTGACAGGACTCGGGAGTTTAAATTTATTGGAGACCAATTTATACCACATTCATCACATGGGCGCTTGTGCTTTTACCCTGGAATGAGTCAAAAAGCAATCATGTTTTGTTTTTTTAACTTATATACTAATATGAAACCAAGATGTTGCTGATATTCTTTTAAATGGATTCAGGAGCATTTGAGGCCAAGTTTGTGAGCAGAAATAGCTTGAAAAGGTAATGCGCTGCGCTCATATGCACTATTGGCTCTATCCTCGCATAAAGACGGCACCCTCCACATGATTATACTTTGACTCGACTCTCATTGGTTTGTTGCATGCTCATAACCATCACCGGCCAAGCAGAGAAAAATATTCATTGTGATACCAAACTGATAACCCGTAATGAAGGATATAAGCTGTTTACACGCTGATACTTCTCTTAAAGTGCTACATACCTTTGAATCACATTCGCCCACTTGAATTAACTTTACTTTAACAATATCAATATCCATCATGTCTGCCTGGAGAAAAGCTGGATTTTCGTACGTATCAATCTGCCAAGAATCAAATGGCATTTAAGGAATGACTACGGGTTAGCGTCATACAAAGCAACATGAGTGAAGAATATGGAAGATTTGGGAATTGCGAAAAGAATGTACCAAAAGAATGTATTAAAAGAATGTATCAAAAGAATATATCAAAAGAATGTATCAATCGTGGTTCACAAGAAAAATTTAAAAGATCGAGACAAATAATTGAAACTTTTTACGAACTAAAGAGAAGGATAAACTGTTCAAATGCCATTATCGACCGCGTGTTTATAATCGTGGCGTGCGCGAATAAGTCACGACCGCAAGACCAATCATCATATATCTTTCAACGTACATTAGTGCCCGCCCATTCGTTCAAAAGTAATCGCCATGATAGTGTCTACTTAGAGCTTCATACTAACTTTGTTATAGCTTCAACAAATACATTGCTATCTCTTCCAGAACTCTTCGTTCTGTTTTGAAGAACGATGTCAAGGTTGCTGCTGAAAAACGTAATGAAGCCGACGTCAAGGTCTTCCAATTCAAAAAAGGTGAACAATCCGAACCTTCTGTTTTGACCTTGTCCAAATAAATGTGATCATAACTGAAAATGTTTGGTCCCTAAGGATAAATGCTGGTTGCGCTGCACCATGTCATAAAATAGTTGCTCAACGGTGCATTCTGTTGCCGAATTCGTTCTCATGGTCAACCTCATCATTACAATAATGTATTGTCCAACGAAACGAGTTACTATAATTTGCAAAAAAAATATGGAAACAGGCTAAATTAGCAGTCACATCTCTTGAATACAGTTTCATATTCTTAAAAAATTATAAAGACACGTGAACAACAGAGAATCACGAATGTAAACCGTTTGAAGGCTAATAAGTGGGCCTAAAAAAATATTTAAATTGCTCAAGTATTCAGGAACAGATCTTTCAGGGAACATTGCGGTTTAAGTTTTCCATGTCTTCAGCTTTCTTTCTGTCGTAACTAAGCACTCTGTCCAACTTTTGTTTTACCATCCCTGTAACCACCTTAATACCAGTTTATGCCAAATACCAAAATAAAAAGTTGCCACTCTTGTAAAAGAAAACAGTCTGCTTTCTGACACGAAAACATCTTGCTTTTCTCCGACAGTTTATAACATCGTATTTTAAATTCTAAAGTACGTCCCCATGGCCTATAGTGGTGCAAGGGTGCGTGCGTGCACGGATGTAGGCTTGGAGAGAGCAGGCGGCGCTCAAAAGACAGGCGTGTTTTTTACACCAGATACTCAACATCGATTTTACCACATTCATGCTGGTATACCTCCACAAAAACCAAAGCCGACTGCTCGAGTACTACACTGGAAGCTGTGAAAGTATCTTTCCCAAATTGGTTCAGGAATAACAGTATATTAAACACAATGATTACCGATGACCAACTCTACTCCCTTGCCATCTCCTTGGGTCTCTTGTCCTTCGGCTTGATTTTCGTCTTCCATATCATTTCCTCCAACACTGAAAAAAAAGTGTCTGCCTGAACTACTGGTTTCTTCTTCCTGGCGCTACATACGCTGCTGCACATGCAAACAAATGGCCGCTAGAATTTTTCTGACTTCTTAGTCCTCATTGCGAAAAACCTGTCAGTATGACAGGTTCCACGCGATACGGAAATTCAGGCTAACTACAATTCACGTCCAATAACTTTGTATCATTATCATCAAGCTACTCAAAACCTCCTGTCCTTTTATAAAGTTTAGTTTTTATCCTAAGTTCGACTCTTTCATGCCCTGGCAGCTGCACCCTTCTTTAACGCGTGCACACGAAAGGTTACCTCCACAAGCATTGGGATACCACCATGGCTTCGGGATTCCCCGGCTACAAAACCTCTTTATTTAGAAATACATGTTTCGGCTCTACTTTTCGTTTCTCGTGTTACTTGGATGCTCATATTCTACTGACTAGTAACTACGCTCGCAATATGCTTAGAAAACTATATGGAAAAATTACGTATTGGAGTCTAAAATGATGTAAACGGGAATCAAAAATAACAAAAATAAAAGCGCAAAGTTTTACTGCTGTTCTTCACCTAGAATAATCTTCGAGTACTCAATAACATTCTCTAGCTCTCTGATCAAGTCAGTGACAGACATAGAAAATGCAATGGCGTGTATCTCCGTCCAGTGAACCTCCTCGTACTCTGCCGCATACGCTGCGCTCCGGTCTGCTCCGGTGTGCTTGTGCAAGTTCTTGATTTTCTTCTCTAAACTAGGCATATCCTCCGGTAAGAGCATCGCTGCCGCCTGTTTATCCTTCTCAGCATTCTTCTTTTTGTTTTTCTTCTTCGCGTCGTCTTTGCCGCTCTGCAATACCGAAAGCTCGTCGTAGAGCTGTCTGCGGATGCTGAGCAAATTTGGCAAGTAAGCCGGGATCGGACGTTCCGAGGCAAAGCAATTGGCCACCAAGTAGAAGTTGAAGATGATACTGGCGACGGAGTCCCGTCTCAACGGGATTAGCTTCTTCGAAACCGCGTAATCTCCATCCTTGATCCACGAGTTGAACTGGATAGCATTGATGCGCGCCTCAATGACCTTCTCCAATATGACACCGCAGGAGTCGAGGAGCCTTGAAATTGTATTGAAGTACAACTTGGAACTCCGGTGGTAGTACCGGTTCACATTGGCGGAGATGTTGATGATGTTTGCCTCCCACATACTGGCTTCCAAGACGTTCTTGACGGCGTACAAGTGCTGCAACACTCTAATCTCGCGAATGGTCGAAAGTGTCAATGTGAGTTCAGTAGGCACGTCGTCAGTGTCGCGGTACACGTACCGGTCGTTGACAATCTGGTAGCACTGCGACAAGTTCAGTAACAATCCTGCAAAGGACTCGGAAACCTGGTTGCGGGCAATGAAGGGCCATATCAAGATGTTGACGAACAAGGCGAGCAATACGGCAATGATCATCAGCAATGCAATGGACCAGGTGTTATTCCAAATGTGCTCTGTGGTCGTGGCATCGTTGCCTCTGTAGACTGAATCGGTGTAAGTCTCCACCACCACAACGGAAAAGGTAATGAGTGCAACAAAGCCAGCTCTTGTCTTGGAAGGAAAGCAGTAATATTTGATAATTGACGGAATGCTGAAGACTACAACAAAAATCACCATTAAGTAGATGTTTTTATGGTGGTGTAAAACGGCCTGACAGCAGCACCAGGCCCAAAAGGCGCTCATGATGATTGTGCCCACTCTCTTAAAAATTTTATCAAAGCTGAAAACGCCTGTGCTGCTGAACAATAGCCAGATGAGGATCGGGCACCAGTAGCAATGGTTGGCTACGTACCAATGGTCATTGAGAAGTGAAGGGAGCGCAGTGAAGATGATTAAGGAAGAATGTTTGAACGAGTTCTTTGCCGCTGAGCCCGATAGTACCCTCACGGACCGCCACAAGTTGTACTTGAACCGCGTCTTGGTGTTGAGGAACAAGTGCTTATTGTAATCGGCATGGTTGATGGCTCTGATGATCTCGCCCTCGTGCTTTTCCATCTCTTCGTGGTCTTTTAGCTTTATGTCCAAGTTTCTCGAAGTGTTGATGTTATAAATTTTCTCAAAAGATTTCTCAACTTCTTGTCTGACTTGGAAGTAGTTGAAGATTGCAAGCTTACCACGGTCCTTCAAGCACTGCTTGGGCAATCTTCTTACTGCTTTTTTGAATGGGTAGCTTATCCATATTATCTTCCAATGCCCCAAAAAGAGTGAACTCAATCGTTTTTTTGAAGACTTGAGCTTTGAACACATTTTCAATATTATGCTGGAAGTGGCAAGTAAAAGCTTAGAGGTTTGACGATGGTATCTCAAGAATAAGAAAATATTCATAAGCTCCCTGTCGGATAGCAAGTCGTTGCAGAACCACTCTGTCTTGGTGAACTTCTTGTAAGATATGTCTAGAAGCCACAAGCTCTGCTTGAGCTTGTTCATAACATCTTCCAACTTTATCAATAGAAGCTGGTACACGTCTTTTGGCTCCGAGCTTAGGATGATTTCAAAGTATTTGTTTTCAGAATCGAATCCGTAAATGTCGATCAACTCTTGCGTAGATACCGACAATCTTCCAAACTTGATCAAGCACACCTGAGACACTTCAATACAGGAGACCATGCACGATAACAACTCGATTATTGGGATGCTAAAGTATTTTTCAACAACTTTGAAGTAAATGTCTGAGGATGAAAACCCAAAGGGAGTTTGTGGCTTTTGACTTGCTGGTCTCGGCGTAGCAGCGCCCGACGGTCCCTGGGAGACACCAGCGGAACTCAAGTTGAGCAAATGCGACGACGACCCAGGTTCTTTCTTTTCGCTCTTCTTGCTGCTATTGTTATCAAAGATATTATTGTTGATGTGTTTTCTAATGTTGACTTGCTGAATGCTAGGTAGCTTAATCGGGTAGGGAATAGACTTCAACGGGCTGATGATGAAGTTGATGCAGTTTCTAATATTGACCAAGTCGACTTCTTCGAACAAGGTAAATTTAAAAATCTCATTGGCAAACTCTCTAAAAGCCTCCGAGAGCATCACCTGAGTCCAGTTGATGCTCTTGGGTATCAGACCGCGGGCGAAGGCTGTTTCTTCAGAGTCGTTGGAGGTTGGTTTGTTGTCAATGGTAATCAAAATTGCCAGCTTGATATCTGAAAGCGCTTTGACAATGGCGGTTATCAATTTTTTGTGGCTAAACTGCGGAAACAATACCCAGCTTCCAGCCAAAGTTATGAGATTAGCAACAGATACCGGAATAATGAAATTCTTGAAATAATGCAAATAGTTTAAGTTGTCATACTGCTCCGGCGAAAAGCTCAAGAGCGAGTATAACAAAACGTTGCCCATATTAGCGCAAAAGTAGTAGGATCTTGCATAGCTCAATCGCACCATCTGCAAGACAAGAATCACAACGAAGATGAAGCAGGCAAATATACCACCATAGTGGTCCCTGGTGGAGCCGGTTATCGTGGAGAGATACACTGACAAGATGGCGACGGCGATGCCAGCCAGCGTCCCGAGCTCCGCCAAGATGCATATCTCAAGCTGCGTACCAAACGTATGGCCGGGGTGCTGAATCAACATGGTGAGGGGCATGATGGCGCGGTACCGGCCGAGCCATCCGCCAGTGGTGGCGTTCAAACATAAGATGATAGTGACAATGTAGACGGTGCAGACCTTGAATATTCCTTCAGCCTTGGGTATATGAGATGGGATATAGTATTTTACGTTTTGAGCTCTGTTGAAGAAGCTAAATATGCGGTTGGCGACGCCCTGGCACGCCTGCTTGGCCTTGCTGTTTCTCGTCAAGCGAGAGAGCTCCAGAGACACACCATCGAGATCCTCGGAAGCGATTCGCTTGGAGATGGCCAGCTGCTGGGAGTGCTGTTTCTTGGTGTAGATTGGGTCGAAGTAGCCGCTTCTGGTCTCGATATAGTTGGGCACAGCTAGTTTTTCCGACTCGAACTCTTCTGTCAACTCGTGGAGACGAAGCTGCGAAAATGACACCGAGGGGCTCTTGAAGTTCTGCCCGTGGCTGAGATTGCGCCACGAGTGCAACCTGTGGCCAGATAGCAGGGGGCTGTTCATCGTTGGCGTGCTGCCTTTGTCTTTTTGGGGTCTGTGATGATGGTGGTGGCAAGAGGTAGGTAACGTCTTAAGTCACCAGCCTCTCGCGCTTATGTCCTCAGGAGAAGCAACACCGCAGCACCACGCCCGATGCTGTGCAAGTAGGTAGTAAGAGGTATCCCCAAGTGCTCTCATGCCCCTGTCAGGAAAGTCTCTTGCCGGAAGTATACCATTTGTATGGGTTATTTTTCCTTCCCAAAGCGGATAACGCATGCTGGGTTTGCCCCCGCAGAGAGGAGTTCCGCAGAGCCAGCTTTTTTTCGCGAACCTTCTAGAGGCTCTATGCGTTTTGTGAAGTTTTTTGATTTGGTCGCGTCGTCAGGCCGTCTGGCGATGATCAGAGAGTCTCTCCGCAAAAGGCAACTTTGTTTTCCTGTTTTCCTTTTATCTGCTATTGTCGCTGCCCCTCTTACTACTCCTGTCTTCAGTCAGTGCTATATATTTGAGTTCCTTGCTGCTGCTCTTCTCAGCCGGAAACTTTGTATTATATCTCCAGCTTTGTGCTATATCTCATCGCATGTTCACCTGGTTACAGAAACAAAAACTCCGTATTTTTACACAATAATTCTCAATCAATTCAATTACTGGCCTGTTCGGTAATCTACAAAAAAATATTGCTCTTCTGCAGATATGACTCCATTTATTACCAAGAAAAGATCGTTCTTTGCGGCATCCGAGGCTGCAACCCCGATTGCCGCTGACTGCGCAGTAGAAAGCAGCTACAGTGATCCATTCGTGGTGGTAGATACTCCAATCGGCTCCCACTCTTCCTCGACGTCCTCATTGGCCTCGTTGTCAAGTCAGCAGCAGCAGCAGCGCAACGAGCTTGTCCTCCGCAAGAGAAAGAAGAACAATAGCTTTTTCCCTAAGCCAGAGCATATCGCAAACTACGAAGCCAGATTCGGTGATCCACAGGACAATACTGGAAACAACAGCTACGAACAGCAATATAACTACAAAACCCAAAAGTCCTTTGACCAGCTTCTCAAGTATTTTGAAGAAAAAAAGTTCAGCCCGCAGATGGAGATGCTCCCAGAAGGCTCGAACGGCAGGTACAGTCAGGTCTTAAACTTGAATCACGAGTTTGCAATCCCTGCCCATAAACATAATACTACAGCAAGCGGTGGAAATCCAGGTTCGCACGACTACTTTGACGGTCCTGTTCTCTTGATCTTCTTTGGAGCAATGAACGAGACGCATTTGCAGGCCATAAATAACTGTTGCGATGAACTCTTCGATAAGTATGGCTTGCAAGTGGTCGGAATTTCCGCCAATGCGCGGGCCAATTACTTGAAATTCCCAATTCTCAGTGACGACAAGGCTAGCTTTGCCAGATTCTTCGAGATCTTGGACCCTCTTGGAGGCGGCGTGTATCCCTTGGACAGAATGGTGTTGATTGATGCCAAGGGAATTGCCAGGGCGGAATTTCCCATCCGCAATAACTCGCTCAAGTGTTATACTTTGGAAAGAGGTGGCAGCGGTGTCTCGTCCCATCCTTTGTCGAACGAAGCTGCGATTGTCAATTTGGTTGAATGCTTGGAGTACTTGAAGCGCACCAGCAGCTGACATCGGTAAATGGATTTATTGTGTTGGAGTTTTACGGCGTTGATTTAATTGTGCTGGTCACAATATATGTGTTTGAAATATCTTTTGTTTACCTACTATTGTATTATGTACCATATCGGCTTGTGTAAGATATACCTTTCATTTATGAACGCTTAACAAATTTGTTAAGGTGTGCTTTTGTCTCTATGTTGACTATTTATGTTGTGAGCCCTGTAGAGGGTGATGCACCCTTAATATCGAAGCGTAGAAGCGTCCGGTGTCTTGTCCTATCATGATATAGCGCCCTCTTGCCATCAAGGAGCAAGAGTGTCTATTAAACTCTCTTTCACTAGCACATCTACAGACAAATCTCCTGGAAATACTTATTACTGCACTCTGCTCACAGGCAACCCACTACACAATGTCCGAACGTGGCTTCAGCTCCTTTGGAGACACCTACCTGAACACATCCACGAGCTCTTCCCCCATTCCTAAGTTCAAGCAGCAGACGTTTGACGAGATCTATGGCGAGCCCGAGAACTTCCTCGAGGTTGAGGTTGTCAACCCGAAGACGCACGGCTACGGCCGCAACATGTTCACAGACTATGAGATTGTCTGCCGAACCAATATCCCCGCCTTCAAGAAGCGCCACTCCAAAGTCAGACGACGCTACTCCGACTTTGAGAGCTTCCGGGTCGCGCTCCAGAACGAGTCAACCCGTGTTGTGATCCCGCCGTTGCCGGGCAAGATCTACTTGTCCAAGAACAGGTTCGATGACGCCGAGATCGAGAGCAGAAGGGTAGGTTTGGAGAAGTTTTTGTCGACGATCGCGAGCCATCCGCTTCTCCAGACGTCTAATTCGAGATTGTTAACCAGCTTCATCCAAGACCCGGTGTGGGACAAGCATAGGTGGATATAGTGTATATAATAGCTACTAAATAGTATTTTTGTTTAAAAATTTTGAACTCTCCCTTTTTGCTGACCTCGCCAGGCTTTCTTTGGAGATAGTGCTGTCTTCGGGACTCTCTCCTCCAACGCACCGCATCTTTCTACTTCCTCCTCCTCGCTCTCTATTCCCTTCTCCCTGCTCCCTTCTCTTTGCTCTTTATCTACCGCCTTCTACAATACATTTGCTGATAAGATGATAGCAATGTACCATCATTGCCTTGTAAGAATTGTTTTCTCTCCTGGCGCTGCTTATACTTCACAAGGATACCTGATACCCGCAAAGGATTCTAAGCTCACGGGCGGGTGACGGGCTCCAGAGCTCCAGAAGCTTCTGTCTGCCACCGTTGGCTTCATCATCTGCCGCACCATCGAGCAGCGCTCCTCTGCTGCTCGTTTGCCTCCAAATTTGCCGCCCCAGGCTGTATTTTACCGCCACCATACACTGTTTCCATTATCCCATTAAAAAACATAGACCCTCTTCCCCTTTTGAATTGCCCCTCGCTCTTTCCCGTTTTGCCTACGCCATCTCGATTCCCCCACGCTGCAATGTCCGCTGACGAAGAGATAACCGTCCACATCAAGTAAGTGTCAACCGCAACGTTTGGTTTCTGTGACCTTTATTTTTGGTCTTTTAGCTTTTGCCTCCCTTTTTGTTTTTACCTATTAACACTCCTCTAGATCTGCCGGTGATAAAAGATACGACCTCAAGGTGAGCAAGTCGCTCACGATTGGCGAGTTCAAAAAGCGGATTGAAATAGAGTCTGAAATCCCCAACGACAAGCAGAGATTGATCTATTCCGGAAGAGTGTTGCGCGATGGCGAAACCTTGGCCTCCTACAAAGTGCAGAACGATCACACCATCCACTTGGTGAAATCCGCAGGCGCCTCCAAGTCTGCGAGCAGCGCTGGCGCCGCCGCCGCATCTTCCAACAATCCCCAACAAAGCAGCACCGCCGCCGCCAGCGAAAGCAATAACATACCTACTAACATCTCTGCTGGTACCAGCGCCTCCGATCCGTTGGCCGGATTGACAGGTGCCCGTTACGCTGGCTACGGTGTTAACCTCCCTGGCACTGACATGTTCGGTCCTGACGGTGGCTTGAACCCAAACGAGGACCAAATCAGCTCCATGATGGACTCTCCAATGTTTCAAGAAATGATGAACTCTATGCTCAGCAACCCTCAGATGCTCGATAGTATGATCAACCAGAACCCAATGCTTAGATCCATGGGCCCACAGGCTCGTGAAATTTTGCAGAGTCCATATTTCCGCCAAATGATGTCCAATCCGCAGATGCTTAGGCAAGCAATGGACATGCAGAGAGCAATGGGCGGCTCCAACCCATTCGGTGGTGCTGCTGGTGGCGCTGGTACCAGCTTCCCTGCCCCTGGCCCGGCTTCCAATAACGAAACATCTACTGGTAATAATAACAGCGGTACCGCCGCAAGTGATAGCAGTAACAATAACAGCAATAACAATAACACTGCCAACAGTCAGAATCCTTTTGCCGCCATGTTCCCAGGTGGTACTCCTCAATTGCCTCCGTTTGGTTTGTTTGGCCAACCACCAGCCTCTGGAGCCGCTTCTAATAACGGCGGTGCCAACGCTGCATCCAATCCATTATTCAATCCCGAACTTTTGGCCTCAATGTTTGGCGGTGCCGGTGCTGGCGCTAATGCCGCTCCCGCTGACAACAGACCACCTGAAGAAAGGTATGAACAGCAGCTTAGACAGTTGAACGATATGGGGTTCACTGACTTTGATAGAAATATTTCGGCACTCAGAAGAAGTGGTGGCAGTGTACAAGGTGCTATAGATGCTCTTTTAGACGGTTCCATTTAAAATCGGTAATCATAGTGCTTTATGGAACGCTAGGCTGCCTGCCTCAAAGTCTATAGACCTCAACGGTTTGCCTGTAGACTCATCCACTGCTTCCAAGTGCCACTTATTGTTACCTTCTTCCACCCTGTGATTTTGCCACTTACTTCCGTGTTTCTGTAATGTTGTATATGTGCCTCCCAAATGTTGCATTCGTTTTCATTTAGAGTTTGTTTTGTATGTTTATTAACCATGATTGTACATTTTTCACACAAATTATATTTTTGGTTTATTCATGCTGGTCGCTCTCATTCATGCTTGAACTATGAATCCAGATTTGAAGAAGCTTTCACGTTTCCATCAGCTGTAACTGTTTATCGTTCTGCTTCTTGTTGTTTGTCTTTTGTTTTTTGTTTTCGTTTGTTTTTTTATACTCAGTGAGAAAACCATTCAACTTTCCGTTTTTGATAAATCCGCCTGTCAATATCGAACTCCAGTCGCCTTCCACATAATACATGTTTATCATTTGTTTGCTTTCTTTCAAATTTTAAAATTTAATTGTAAAAGTCAATATGTACGCCGACAACTAAACATTAACACCATAATAATTTATCAAAAAAGGAGCATATATAAGGGAAAAAAGAAAACTATATATAAACAAAAACCAGCGTCTAAAGTACCAGACCGCATGAGAAATAAAATACCCGAAAAAAATTATAAGCTCTTAAGCAAACTAGCGCCAGTTAACAACTACGCTCTTTGGGGTCCCTAGGGCTCTCCCTCTTGACAATGATTTCTTTACTAAGCAACGTTCTCAAGTCGTTAGTGATTTCATAAGCCTGCGGAAGCGTCGATAGGAGCGGCTGTTGTCTTCTTCTTCTATTATTGTCGCCCTTGTTCACAGCCTCTGCATTCTGTTTAAGGATGTCTTGTCGGATCTTGTTCAACTTGTCGTTCAAGACGCCGCGGTCAATAATGTCAACCATTTTGCGGAACCGCAAAAAGAGCAACTCGGCGCGCACAAGCAAGTCGTCCTTGTCCATCGTCAAGCTGAGATCGTTCATGTACCTGAGCACCTCATCAAACCGCGACAAGTGCTGGATGATGATCTTCTCGTGCTTTGAGAGAATAGCGAGCGCGAAGAATAGATGGAACTGCGAGGTGTAGTAGTCTGTCCAAAAGACTTCCCAGAGTGTGATAATGTCCTCAAACATAAATTCCCGCTTGAACCAAACCAAAAGCATTCTAAAAAAGAAGAAAAGGTTAATGGAGTCACATTTCTCCAAGTGGAGGAACAAGTTAGGAAGCATGAGCGATACAAGCTGGTTCAAAGTCTCCATTTGATCTTTCATTCCGCTTTGATCCTTAAGGAAATTACGCTCCATGCGGTCCATAAACTTTACAAAACACCAAAATGAGATTACCTTGTCTTGGAAGACAAAATATAACACCGATAACAAGTCGCACATGCCTTGCACGTAGCCCAAGTTTTCATTGTACTGGTTATAAGTCAAGAGAATCTCACGTAAATCTTGCAAATGAGGATTTAGTAGCTTGATTGTGTGGGAGTCTTCACTTTGTTCTTCCTCTACTTCGGTTTCTTGTTCTTGTGCTTGATTGCTTGGGTTTTGTTCTTGATCAAAAGCCTTCTTCTTTTTACTGGAATTATTCTTGTAAATTGAAACGTGCCTATCGTTTCTACTGACATCCTTTTCAATTCTAAACTTTTGGTCTTTCCAGTAATCTTCCCTATGTAAATCTTCATTATATTCCCACTTATTACGGTAAGTTTTGTAGTCATCTGCCAATGTTTTCAAAATTTGTTTTCTTTCAAAGGTTGAGCTGTCCCAAGGATAAATCTCTAACAAAAACATCCACGCTTCTGGCCTCACAACTGCAGATAGCCCACCATGAAATATACGCTCTTTTACTTCATACACAGTTAACGAAAGTCTTCCGCTATTGTCGAAAAAAGAGTCCCACTCAACTTTGGAAATTTCTTTTCTGCGCTGCGCCTTCTCGAGTTCAGTAGGACTCAAGCTGTCAATAGACTGAATCCCCATCTCAGAGTTTAACAAGTGTCTGTAACTGTCATCAAGAATATACTTTTTTTTGTTTTTCTCGGCTTCCTCTTGAATACTAAGGGCCCACTTTGCCAAGTAGACATGGGCACTATCAAAGTCCTCACCAATCCGCTGAACCTCGGGTCTGGCCAACAACTTTTTCACTGGTGCAGGGCTTTCGTCGATGACAGTTTTAACATTTGTCTTTGCCAAGTGTGAGATTTTGGCCAAAGACTCAAGAATCGTCCACTTGGCACCAGTAAGCATTTTGTTGAAATTTTCTCCTGATCCAAGAAGGTTTTTAACTGGATTGTTGGCGTCGGTGCTTCCAGACTCTTTCACATTCAATGGAGCAAAAGCTCTCAAGTCATCGGAACCAGGATTGATCAAGTAGACAGAATGCTCTAAACTTGACTTTTCCACAACACAGTACTTTTTTAACGCATCAAAGAACTGATCACCACCATAAAAGAGACCACCTGGATTATTAGAGGAAAACGGATCAAAGTCTTTGTTTTTCAAAGATTGATGTTCCAAGGTGCTTGGCGACTCATCATCATGGAAAAATAGCACGGGCAACTTTTCAAAGTGGCTTTTGGAATGTATGATTATTGATCCCCACCACCAACCGAGATTAGGAGTACGGGACTGTATCGAATAGATATTGGAAATTCTCAAAGAGAACAGGTAAGATCCCATACCAGAAACAGTACTTTTTTTGATAAAAAGGGCGCCTTTGATTTTCTTTTTAGAAGCTCTAACGGCAGCTTTTGCTTTACCGCTATTGTTATTAGCACCCAATGCTCGGTACTCGGCAGCCGTAAGGTCTTCAACATTTGTTCTGATGTCGCATAAATTCAAAAGTTCCATCTCGGTGGCGTCAATAGAAAACTCGGGATTCCATGAGACTAAAATTTCCTTGTTTGTCGTATTATGCTCCTTTGTTAGCGTAAGTACACCAGCAATGTTATCTCTCTTGTTGTTTGTAGGGTGCACATATACTTTAGTTTTAGCCCAAAGGAGCTTCACTTTTCCTGGAGGATATATCTCTTCGGTAATGGTGAGGCGAGTAACCCGTTGAGCAATTGGTGATGATGGTTCCGAAGAGTCAGGAGTTGAAACTTCTGAAGCAGAATCATTGTTCTCTCCAGCTTCTATCTGAACCGCTGGTTCAACGGTGGCGCTTGTTCCTATTGATGGGAACTTAGCCTTGTCGGAGCCTTGGCTTGCCATTGCTTGATCTGGTAATTGTTAAGTGGTACGATAGATTTTGATGATATAGCCCTTGTGAATTCCGAATGCAATTGAGCGATAAGAAGAGATCAAGTGTATAAATGGATAGCAATAATATCTATTATGGAGTGGGAAAGAGTATGTCAATACTAAGAATAAAACTAATCAACCAAAACTTAACCCTTCAAAAAAGCATCTCATCTCGGACAAATTTGTTAGACAAAAATATAAGGCTTTTTTGACTTCTCTGCCGTCGCCCATGTGACGCCCATTTTCTGTTCAAAATTTTGACACCTTAAGAACCGCAATTCCGTTTCCTGTTTTGCAGGTTCTTATGAGCTACGAAAATGAGAAAAAATTCTAACAAATAATGCTGGAAGTGATGTGAAATTGTGTCAATAGCAAATTACGAAACAGTTTAAAAGATAAAGGACCAAGAGGTAAATATGAAAAATTTATAAATAAACAGAAAATCCCATTTTTTATGATAAAATAAAAACTAAAAGTTAAAAAAAGAATGATATAAAAAATGAAGTTAAAAAAAGAAACATTAATTACCAATTATTCAAGCTTTTAGTTAGCATACACGTCATCATCACTGTCATAATATTCATCTTCCTCTTCCTCATCGATCAAGTGTTCAAAGTTAACTTTGTAACGTAACAAAGCACCAACACCACCAAAACCTTTAACGAACTGAGCACCTTCTGAAGATCTGTCGGAGACAAATTCCAAGGTAGCACCAAAGTTCTTATAGTTTTCTGCGAGCCATTCGATAAGTGGTTGTTCATCAGTAACTTCCATCTCAGCACCGGTTTTTTTGTCAAGAAGATATTCTTTGTTTTCTTTTTCTCCTTCTCTTGGTGGGTTGTTAAACCTGATAACTTCAGCGCCCTCAGAGTCTTTCAAACTATATCTAATAGTTTCCAAGTTTTCATGGATAATAAGAATTTCGCAGGCACCCAAGTCCAACGCTTTCAAAGTATCTTCAATACCGTAACAGTATTTACCGGTATCCTGGGCAATTTCTTCGTAATATTTATCTAACAATCTCTTTTCCTGAATAAACTTAACGTTGGACAACGTTTCGGCGGATAATTCGATAGCTTGGTTGAAACCGTTTTCGCCACCGTAAGAAACGTCAACAATCTTGATAATCTTAGCTTGCAATCTGTTGTCGAACATATCAGACTTGGACAATTCGGTCTTAAAGTCGGCAGAACCTGCCAATACCAAACCGTTCACATTGACTTTATCATTAGTGATGAAATTTTGTACCGCCACTTCGGCAACTTTTCTAACATAATTGTGTCTCTTTTCTTCTCTTAATCTGGAGAAACGGACGGCAGATTGACCACCTCTACCGTGCTTCTTTGGCAAATCAACAGTAAATTTGTGCAAAATTTCTCTGGTATTACCGGACAAGGTACCGAACAAAGCACCATTACCGTCCATGACTATGAAACCATATTTTTCATCAGAGTCTAATAACTCACTCAAAGCTTCGGTGTGGAATTTGTTGTCACACAAATACAAGGAGGTGTTGATAGGCTTGAATGGTTCAAAGTCAATATTCAATTTCTTTTCTTTACCTTCGTCGGTGATCACGTCACCACAGTAGATGACCAATCCATTTGTAGGCACCCTGTTATACAATTTCAACTTTTGCTGTGTGGAAGTGATGGCGGACAAGACAGATAATCTGTTGACACGGGACTTGATATTGGAGGCAGTACCGTATTCATCAGTCAACATCTTATTCAAAAAGGAAATTTGACCCTTTGGTGGCACGATCAAACTGATCATGGAGGTACCGTTACCTCTGGCGTTTTCTAAACGCTTGATAAGCTTCTTGATCTTCCAGATCTCAATGTTCTTTTCAGCGTCGCCGTCTTCCATTGTGCTATCAATTCAGTACAGTTCAAATATGTGTATGAGACGCGAGTCCGTGGATATAAATTGATGCGCAGAAGCGTTCTATGGGGTGAAGCTGCTACTGTGCAATGTGTTTCTGTGCTTGAGCTAACCACTTGCTGAACTTTTTCTTCTTGTGCCAAAAAAAATTTTCTCTTTCGTAATGCTTTTTTCGCTCTCCGCTGGCACCCATACATTTTCTTGTACGCCCATAGTTTGCCGCAACAAGAAGGAGCGGAACTTTCAAGATAGTAAGACGGGTTACCCCAGTGGTAGTCATGTGCAAAGGGCGCTTTTTAAACTGTGCTACGCTGGCTGCCTTCAGGTTTGATAAAGTTATATTATATATAGTGTTTATACATTGTGGTTGACATTTTCTCTATTTATGGCTTTTTAAGTCACTTATGCAGAGTTTCTTTTAGAAAGTAATAGTATAACGCTTGCAAGCTATAAAATGTATGATCCGGTATGTACCTGTTTGAAAATGCGTGCATCATACACGGTTGCCAGCGTCGGTTACAAGTTTAGCATTTCCCAATGGAACAAAACCACTAACATCACAATTAATCAAGATAAAAAACACAGAGGTCTTAGACTGCGTTAAGCTCTAGTGAGAGAATTAAATCTGTATTGGTACAGGATTACCGGCAATAGTGGCGTATATATTCGGCAAGCTCATTTACTGCTAGTAAAACAAATGATAATGATAAAGTGTAAGTACTAGTAACTTCTCAAAGTGAAAGCGAGTATTTATGAGATGTTGTTTCTAAGGAGTCTATGCAGAGCTTTCAAGGGAATGGCAGGCAATAACCATCGAGGTGACTTTAATTGTCCTTCTATTAGAATATTTGGATTTTAAGACCGTAGAAGTGGTCTGTTTTTCTATAGATACAAGGAATGAAAGATCATGATGCGCTTAGTATTCACAAAAAAGTGGTTGGGGCTGCTCACGAAAACTCTATGTAAGTAGATATCACCTATCTAACGCTTTAAGAAAACGTATTTATGTTAACTTTGTCCGCTGCATATTGTGAATTTTTGCATTGAGCTGCATATTACGGATCTGCCGCATTGAAGAGGCTTGTTTTGAGAATTCAACACGAAGGATCATGAAATTTTTCAAATACTTGATACCTAGACTACATTTGTTGTCAAATGGTCAAGGCACCTAAACTGGTAGAGCACAAAGTTACTACTTGGAGCGGTATTTTAGGTCAAAAAACAGAAATGTATTAATCTATTTAACAACTGCCCAAGCAACGATATTTGAAGAATAAAAGCGCTTTCATCGAAAGAAAGCCCGAAGCTATTAAATAGCCTCAAGAAGTTAATATAGCGGTTGGAAAGTAAATATTACCATAATTTAAGTCCAGAAAAATTTCCGATGCAAGAACAAATTAATAGTAGCCAAAAATTAAAAAGGAAATTTTTAAACCAGTCCGAGTGAAATCCAATTTTGCGTATTGGCAGAACTATTATATTTGCGTAGCTCTTGTTTAATGTCAGATCTAGAGCAACAGTATCTTCTGGGCATATGAATCTCCTTTTGCTTATAATAAGAAAGCGGCGGCAGCGAAGACACCAGCAACGGAACCAACCAATGCACTGTTGGCAGCAGCACCGTTAGCGGTGATTTCAGAGCTGTTGCTGGAGATGTGGTGGTAAGAAGAGGAAGCAGAGCTGGTAGAGTTGACAAAAACAGAGTTGGTAGAGTTTACTGGAGCAGAGGATGCTGGGGTAGAAACGGAAAAGGAGACAGCCGGAACAGAAGAAGCGATAACTGGAGCAGTGTTGTTAGCGAAAGAAGATGGGATAGAGGTGGAGGTGAGATCGCACACAGTGGTCAAAGCTGTATGGACATGGGTAATGGTAGCTAAAGTAATGTTAGACATTTTGTTGAGATGTATTTTTAAAGAGAAGGAATAGAGCTGAAAGCTGGTAAGAAACGAATGACTAGGGTATTTGATTTGAGAGCGAATGAAAAAATCGATTAATATAAGATTAATATAAGATTAGCTGCGATATTTTGATGAAAGTGAAAGGCGCAAGATCCTTTTATAAACTTTTCTCTCGAGTTGGTATTCAAAACGAAACAAGTGACAAAGCTGGCCAAAAAAGGCTTTAAAGCGCGTATGAAGCCCCACAGCCGGTGAAGTACAGTAGTACTTAGGTGCTATCTTTGGCTCTTAGCGGAAAAATACCTAAAGCTACGTTGCACAGCACGCACCTTACAGAAAAATGTCTTACTATTGCCAGTCGCGCTTACCATTTTAATTCCTTCTATTGTTTTCAAAACAACAGTTGGAAGACTTAGGGGAGATCAAAATTATCTAATGCCATTTGCGCCTTGACAACAAGGCAAGAGCACCAACTATGGCTGATAAGAGGTTCTGATTTTCTGTTTTGGTCAGAATATATGTGACTGATTTTGTGTTTTGTTTGTTACGGACTTTCTGAAATTTTGAGCATTTGGTGAAGGTGCTCTGCCATCCAAGCACGATACTAGATAATGCCAACTTTTATCATACAGTTTTTATAGAAAGCCAACAATTGTACAGAAATTGTGATAAATTGTTTTTATTTACGAAAGGCGTAACTCAAAACACCAAGAACTTCACAGAAAATCATGGCGCTTTATTTTTCTTTCTCTGGCTCTTAAATATATGCACATCCGGCCTCTTTTGAACAATTTGTTGTCCTAATCGGGACATGCCACGGACCGTTTAACGCGGCGGGCGATCCAGAGACCCTGGGTCTTACCGCATAAGCTCGGTGCCCAGGATACGCCAGGGCCCAGGCCTGGGTAGCCCAGTTTTGAGATGCATTGAAGAGTAGACAGCACGAAGGTCAGGTCTAGAGAAAAAAGGAACAAGCAGCAGAAGTTAGTATAAAGTAAAATGATACTGGTGTCAAAAAATGGTAGGTGTTTTTGTATGTAGGAATACTATTAAAAATATTACAAACATTGCAATATTCTTACTTTAGCAATGAGGCCTTTAGGTACTTTTTTATTGGCCCTTTTCATGGAAAAATTAAAGAGCAGGAAATGCCGCATCTACAGTTTACTGCTTTTTCCTCTTCACTTATATAGCTATTCTTCTTTTTTTTTTTCAATCAGTTCATTACGAAAATAGGCCTCCGGCCGGCGCTGTTAAATGCTAGCATACATAAGCAGTACATGACCAATTACAACTTTTCTTTATTTAGCTAAAGAAAGTGTAGTGCCGAGACTTACGTTAGGCCTAGGACCCAGCACACAATATTCATAAAGGGAGAATACTAAAATCAACCATTTCGAGGATTTCGTAGTTACAAATCTTACAGTACTGTGTAACCCCCAACGTGCGTTTACTGAAAAAACTGAGAAAACATTAGTGGAGGAGCAGTAGTTAACTAAAAAAGGCAGCAAATAATCTTAAGCCCCTCAACTGTTGCTTTACATTATGGTCAGCCATCAATGCTAGAGAGTGCTGTTGAGCGCACTTTACAGCTACAAAATCTTCTTACAAAACATTGATTCTTTGCAGATCTTGACACCTTGCTGCACTCTTCCTATTTGGTGGTTTAACTTTATTCTCTTTTTTTCTTTCTTGAGGTTATGGTGAGTAGGCTCATACAAAAGCTCTCCTTTCTATCACTTTTTAGAATATTTGCTTTTGCTCTCAAACTTTTTGGCAAGCTCGAAGTGATGAAAAAATGATAAATCAAATCAATGTAGCAGCTTTAGAAGTCTAATTATAAGTTTTTTTTATCTTTTTGTTTTTTTCTTTCCAAAGGCTAAAGCAATTCTGGATTTAGTAACACAGCCAAAGATTTCGCATTTGTTTCTACAAATAAAGCTATAATAATAAAATCTTCTGAGCCATCTTTAAAGCTTAAAAAAATTAATTATGCTCCTGCTTTAGAAATTTTAGTTTTTAAGCTTAAAAAAATTAATGAGTTGGGAGCTATAGGCCCTAGTGCTTTACCAAGCTGACTTTTAACCAAAAAAACGGTTTTGGTACAGAACCTAATTCCGCTTGCTATCCCAAAAACATAAATTAATAAAACTTTTATTAAGCATTAAAGCCTTACCTAACAGAACATAAGGCTACGTTGAAATAAATATGGTCAATACCACACTATAGTAATACCATTGCTATTTTTTGTAGCTTCAAATCTAACAATTTGTAATTGTAGGAAATATCATTATCACCTTTGGTTAAGCTCAGACTGCTTAGCCAGAAAATTGCCAATCATTTTGCCATTCTAAGCCATAGAAACAGGGTGTATGGCTCACATTCTTTTTTAACAAAAATTCGAAATCCTATTCACTTTGACATGTGCCTACGCCTTGCAACAGAACTTGGCTGTTGACGAGGACAACTATACCGGGACGAATGTCGCTGTTATACGGACCTGTTTTGAGCCTGCCTTAGTAACATTTCACTATATTACACCCACTTGAAGTCCATCCTTGGTACTCAGTGCTTCTATGAGTTCGGCAGCTATTAGGTTTTGCCCTATTTCGCGGAACGGTCATGGCATGTGTGTATTTCCATGATATGCATGCTGAATTTTAGATTTTTTATGCACATACGGGAAAAAGCCGTAAAAACAAGAAAAATACGAATGTTGTATATACTCACAAAAAACCCCAGGCAAGTTACCATACCCTGCAAAGTTTTGAGTACAAAGGTAAGATCTTATTGATCAGTGTAAAACGAATGGCACATATGCTTGATAAAACGCGGGTTTTATGCCTTTTGCCAGCCTCTCGCAAAAAAGTCAAAGATTTTTATGCTTGCTTCGCTGCATAAGCCCGGATATGAAAATAACCCAGTTAGCTCCTCTCTGGCATTAGTCTGATTAATGTCTTAATATTGTTATCTTAGGTTCTCTATGTTAATTAAAGGTCAAAAAAATGTTAAGCTCTATGCCTCTGAAAAGGTGATCTTCATAGATGGGCATCTTAGAGATTATTTTTTTGAGGTGCATGAAGCTAAGCCAAATTAGTGATTTCAAAATGCCGCAATCAGCCTGCAGATCTTTCTGTTATTGTTGAGAAAGACAGCCCTTCCGGACTAAATAGATATAAAAACTACATCACTAGGACTTTGAATTTGACTTTATACCTGCAGGAGCTGGTACTCAAACAGTTTAAAAATATTCTATTCATCCACATTGCTGGTGTTTATCTTCCAGATTTAGCAATTTCCTAAAAGGGAGGTAAGTTTCAGCGAAGCATGAAATGCCTTGGGCATCGGCAAATACTGGTGATTAAAAAAGAGTGCACTTTTGAGACAATTACAAAAAGCCTGGCAGCAATCTCTGGTTTATACCAGAATAAATTTTAAACATGTCGGTTTGGGAAAATCCAGGTGTTTAGTAAAAAGAACATGCACGGCGGCTGGGGCAGCATATTTACCTTTTGGAAATGTTCCTGGAGAGACACATAGTGAGGATCCGTACAGCAGACAGTATCATATGTCAAATGCAAAAAGTGGGAGCATCCATTTGTTCCCATGCTGTCAGCACAATATTTGCCAAAGAGGGGCGATTATGGCTAGTTGTGCCAGCATTGCGAGAACCCACTAACATCCTATTCGGCTATTTTGGCAAACCCGCGTGGCCCATCGTGGACCGCGAATGCCAAAGTCTAGGCTACGAGAAGATGATTCTGCTTCAAAGCGACGATGATCAGCTGCATCGTTTGCGGAAGAGAAGATGACTTCAAAGTCATCTCAAGCATTTGGTGGAGATGAAGATTTTATTCGCAAAATTTACTTTATTTCCGCTAGAGATAGTGACAAGCTTCAAAAAGCTTCAATTAAGTGTCTTGAAAGTATTATCAACTTTGCTTCAGATCCCTTCTACGGCCGGGTTGCAAAATAGTATACAGATTTGGATGTGATTAATGTTGCAATGGCGCATCTCTTAAAGTTGGCACAAGTGTCACAACTATAAGCATCCAGAAAACTAAAGTTGCTGCTGTGAATATTGTTACACATCTTCACATAAATGACGAAACTTTTGATTATGACTTTCATTTAGACATTATTCCTCTCATCATAAGCCAAATATCTAAGCATGGCAACAGCTTAAACCAGTACGTAATTAATTTGCTAACTCTTTTTTCTCAAAGAGCAGCTGGTTTCAAATCGAAAGAACAAAGTTTTTGTTGATCAAGTCAAATTCTTAGGGGTTATCGGACCGGTTTATCAAATATTTGAAGTCGAAGAAACCAAAAAGTTCTACTCTAAACACAGCAAATTTATCAGCCAGTATTTGTCAGTAGACCACTGTTTGATCCTGCGCACTTTAGATACTGAGTCAATTGATGTTAGAGCTTCAGGAGTGAAAATGGCACAATTGTGTTTTAGGATAATAGAAATTCGAAAAAAAGTCCCTAGTTAACACTGTCTTCGCAACCATGCACAGCCGTAATTCTCTATCTCAGGATTGCTAAAAAGGTGCCCTTTTAAAGACTTGTTGCAGCCAAGATACTTGAAGCCTTTTGCTGAAGATATTTTGAACCCTCGATGATATTCAATCCCCAGAAAGAGACAACTTTTGGATGGTATCGAGGGAATAGCTACAACTACAAAAAAAAAGGTTCCACCTATGGCGATGGCTGTCTAATAATTTTTCACTTCCTTGAGCCTTTCGTTGAGTATTTGAATAGTAAGAGATTCATCTGCGGTAGAAAGAAACAAAGTTTAGAATGCCCTCATCAGTTTGATCTTTAAAAAGTCGAAGAGTGCGAACGTTGAACCAGCGCTACGCAACATTAAAAAAGATAGACTTTTCTCATTTAAAGAAAAAGTCATAGTTATTTTGCTAATCAGAATCGTTTATTAGCTACTAACACTGCTGCTATATTATTTTTTTTCAGTTTCTCAGAAAAGATCTGGCTGGTAATAAACTGTGTGTCGCTGCTTTTTGGACTCCATGAACTGCTAAATCAAATCAAACTTGATTTTTTTGGTAAGCAGACTAAAGATTTCATTTTGAAACATAATTTGTTACTTGCTCGATGCTATACTATACCTATGATCGCTTTTTGTACTTTTTTTCTAATGGTTTTTACTATATGACCATTTTATTTCTGCTTTTCACACTATTGTAACTTATTTTTTAGAAAATTTTGGACTCAATGTTTTGGCTGGCTTTTTGTTTTCTCTTTAAAATTTTTTCTTTTGCTACGGTTTTAGGATGCTGATATATTTGGATTTTTATATTGGCATTTTGAAATACTAACCTTTAAATTTGTAAGCTGCTTCTGCCCTCAAAAGCTTTCAGACAGGAACAACGGCTCTTGTATCTCTTATAGACCCGTAATTCAACATAATCAAACAATTGCAATGAAGTTATTGGGTAATAAAGAAGAAGTAAGCCACAAAATTACCAAACTCAGGCCATCCAATAAAGTTGTCCTTTTAGGTATAGAACGAGTAAGGAATAGTGGTATTATAAAACAAAACTATAATTTATTAAGCGTTTCCCAGGACTAAAATGGCTGGTATGGTGCATAATATTATATCAAAATCCCTTATTTCTTTTAACTGCCTGTTGATTCATAGTTGCATAGATATGACACGATAGAGTCACAGGGACATTTGGCATTGGTGGGCAAGGAGTTGTTTGGTTCAGAGAGCCAAATCATTGGTACATCGATCAGAGTACAACGTGCGAAAGAGAGGATTCTAGAAAACTTCTCTTACTAAAAAAGGGGAAAATAACTATGGCCAGTCTATTAAACAGAATAAATACTGTAAATGAACGTAAACTAGCCTGCCCCATTTCTTCCTATTCAGATACTTGTGATTGGGGAATGGCCTCTCTATATATACTATTTAAGTATGGTGTACAAGCTTAATAATCCTAACCGATGGGTCATACTCGATGGGCCCTAATCTACGGATCGTAATCTAAAGTATATATTTTGAATGTAATATTGCAATAAAGATTAGCAAAAGTGGTTTCGTGGTCTAGTTGGTCATGGCATCTGCTTAACACGCAGAACGTCCCCAGTTCGATCCTGGGCGAAATCATTCCTTTTTTGGTTTGAGGTAATTGTGAACTCATTTTTGCCATTTTTATTGTTTCAAATTAGAAGGGTTATGTTGGTAAAATGTGGTATAGGTGTACACAAATACATATGTGTGGATCATGTTGGCACTTTTAGTTGCCCATTTAAGCAAATGTTGACAAATTATTAGTAGTCTAAAATTAACTATACATTCCATAACACAATACACCGAGACAAAAACCTTTCTATAACATGATAAAACCAAAGTCATTGTTACAAACGGAACAAAAAGGAGTTAAAAAGAATATAGAGGCATAAGCTGTTTACAATGGACATAAATTGATGATTTGTAGTCCTTTGAGATTGTCAGCTGTATAGCTCGCCTGTTCGAGCATTATCTTTCACGTTCTTCCAGTCTCTTTCCTTATCAAGCTCCTCATTCAACTCTCTGAGCTCCTTTTCTTCTTCCTCTGTGATTTGATGATACATACTTGGAACATCGTCCATCCTCACACTTGGTGCACCATTAAGGAATCTGAGCTGTTCCAATATTCTAATACGCACACTCTCCAAGTACTTTCTTGTATTTTTGTTCTCTATTCTGTCGCCTAAGTTTGGATGCAACGAGTAGTCTGGACCGAAAAATGATTTGTAGGGCAAACTTTCCGGTAACTTCCCGTTAGGTAGCTCGACATTATTGAGGACACTGGTCTCGTAGCACCACAATCTAGAAACGTTTCTCGGTGTATACCCGCCGCCTCCTACGACTAACATTGGGATCCCAAAAGACTGAATGTACTTGACGCACGCTCCATGACCCTTAATGTTAAGATTAAAGCAACCGAGCCTGTCGCAACCCAAGGAGTCTGCACCACACTGCTGCACAATCACACTTGGTTGGAAACTGGATATTACTGGTTCCATAATAGATTTGAACAATTTGATATAGTTTTCATCTTCTATACCGTCTCTCAATGGCACGTTGACCGCAAAGTTTTTGCCTCTGCCTATTCCTATTTCGTTGAAATTTCCCGTAGCTGGGAAAAAGGTACCGTTGTATTTGTGGAAAGAGCATGTCATGACTCTATCAGTAGTATAAAAGGCTTCCTGGACCCCATCACCGTGGTGCAAGTCGATGTCAATGTATAGCACTCTCGGGTAGTATTTCAAAAGCTCCAAAATCGCTAGTACTATGTCATTGATGTAGCAGAATCCACTAGGAGCGTACTTCTTGGCATGATGCAATCCCCCTGACCAGTTGATGGCAATGTCGCTGATTCCACTTATCACCTTGGAGGCAGCGTCTAGGGATGAACCAGCGTATATCGAACCATACTGGTACAATCCATCGAATATTGGACAGTCATCCCCGATATTGAACTCTTTAGATGCTGCTTTGTTTACGGAGTCGGGAGTCACTTTTTCGAGAAATTGAACGTATTCTGGGGAGTGGAACTTCAAAAGTTCCTCTTTTGTGGCTGGCTTCGTCTGATAGAGGTCCATCTTTTCGTATAGCCTGTACGCCACTAACAAGTGGTCCGTGAGCTGGAGTCTGAATGGCTTCATTGGATGGTGTGGGCCATAGTGATAATTTGATACTTCTGGATTATAGTGGTAAGACACATGCGTCTTGTTCGTCTGCGTTAGTTCCTCGTATAGTGGCGTCTCATCCTCGGACTTTTTATCTTTACTGAATGTATCCGTGTAATGGAGAGACATCCCGTATCGCTGTTATATATATTGTTCTCAATGAGTAAGTAATATGCGATGGCTTTTGGCCCCAGTTTAATGATGGGTGTTTTGAATTGATGGCGGCTTCCCTGGAAAGCGTTATATGTTATATGTGCAATGAGTGTAAATTGTCTTATTTGATACTTTTATAAATGTCATCGTTCGGCCTCTGGTTTTCTAGAATTTTTATTTTTATTTTTTTCGTCTCTTGAAGTGCTTTACAAAGCTTCTAATTTGGAAATTTAAAGGCTGTCAAAAGGACGAAAAACACTAAAAGTCCTAGCGCCAGGACTACGCAACCACCTGATTCTGTGCGATCTTCCAAATAATTACCCAAAGTCCACTAGGACATACACAGACGAGAAATAACAACGTCAATAATTTATGGCATAACTATAATCAAATAACCAAGAGACAACAAGGCACCATAACTAAACAATGAGTTATAGCGACTCTGATCTCTCGTCAATATCAAGCGAGGCTGAATACAACAAAAGTTCAATTCCTCCGAGCGACGACGTTAATGACTACGGTGCTGAAGAAGATGAAGAAGAAGGCGACGAGGAAATAGAGGCACCAGCAAGCGATGCCGTTGAAGTTGAGGTAGATAATGAAGATGGTGACGAGGAAGAAGAAGAAGACGAAGAGGAGGAAGTGGAAGCCGAAGATGGAGAAGAGGAGGAAGATGCAGAAGAAGAAGAAGAGGAGGAAGTGGAGGGTGATGAAGAAGAGCAGGTTGAGGATGAAGAAGAGGGCGAAGAAGAAATTGATGATGATGAAAATGCGACGGCGGCTGCGTCAGAACAACAAGATCTTGCCAGTAGCCAAGTGGATGACGATAATGACGCCGAAGACGAGGCTGAAGATGAAGCAGGAGACTTGGAGGACGAAGAAGACGAAGAGGAGGAAGTGGAAGCCGAAGATGGAGAAGAGGAAGAAGAAGAAGAAGAAGAAGAAGAAGAAGAAGAAGAAGAAGAAGAAGAAGAGGAAGAGGAAGATTACAAACCATACGAAGAAGAGGAAGAGGAAGATGACGATTCGAATAACCAGCTAGTGGCAGATGACGATGATGATGTTGTGATTCCTGCTAACGATGATTTGGTGGTTGATGATGAAGACGACGAACAGGCAGCGGAAAAAGTTAGTCCAGCAAAGGCCAAATCGGCAAATTTGAAATTGAAACTACACCCAAAGAGGAGCGTCAAAGATTTTGACAGTGAAGACGGCTATTCTTCATCGGCTTCTGCTGCCCCAATACCGCCAAAGAGACAAAATTTAGTAAAGAGATCTGTTGCTGGCACAAAGAGGAAAGCTCCATTACCGTTTATTCCCGACAATACCGTCGCCTCTTCCAAGCCAAAGAGATCAAGAGCGCAAACTGTCAACTACAAAGAGTTCGATGAGAATGATATTGGAAGTAGCGCTTACAGCGAAGAAACAGGAAACGACGCCGAAGCTTTTGACGTGGAACAGGAAGAGGATGAAGATGATGACGATTTTGAGAATTTCTCCTCAGCCACTCCTGATTTGGCAAGGATGACCGAGAGACAGCGACGCAAATACCTTGAAGAGAACAACTTAGAGAGTGGTGACGACAATGCGTCCATCTCCTCTGTGTCAACAAAACCAAGCTCCGTGAAACCAGAAGATGAAAGTAATTTTATTGCACTTTCAAATGATATCAAAAAGAAGAAAGTTTTGACTGAGGAGGAACAACAGCTAAGAAGACTAGAAATGACGCGTCGTAGAAAGAACCTAAATGAGAAGAAGTTGGAGGAGGAAAAGCGTGACACATTGAATAAGCTTTTAAAGAAGAGAGCCAAGAAGGCAAGAGACTTGAAAAGTTTGAACGACGAAGAAGAAGCGCATAAGGTAGCTGCAAAATCCAAGCCTAGAAGACCTATGTTAGAACATGAAGGCTTGTTTCGTTGGGTGAGTAACAAAGACGGGTTGAGGCTAGGTGTCCCCGACCGAAAAGTTGGTCTTATGGATTGATCTGAAAAGTTAATTTGGGGATGTTTCTAAGGGTATGCATTACATTGTTTTTGTACACTAATATTGTAAAAGCTTTGAAGCTTTTTATCAGGTACTATGAATGAATAAAAAACTCACTCATATTGAAGAAAGTTGTTTAACAATTAAAAAAGATGTATTTATTTTACGGTGCTGCAGGTAAAAATCAAATTACTTCAGGAAATAGAAGACGGATTAAAAAAAAGAAATTGGTCAAGGGTTGAATAAGAGTTAGAAAGTAGAAAAGAATTAGGTTATTAGCGACCGCCCAGATGAATGTGAAACGGCACAGACGGGTAAGTAAAAGTGACGAATATATTAAACAGAAGACTAATACTCGATGGCAAAAGAGCTAAAAAGAATCAACAATCAACTTGTACGAGATCATTATGGTAAGTGATATCACCTCTGGAACCAGATTTGGATCCATAAATGATGACAGCACTTAACGAGCTACCGGAAACACAGGCACTGTCCAAGCCTTTTGTGTATTCTCTCAACTTGAGGCCCCTGGAGGACTCATGTCCATAAAAAACAATTCTTCTATCGTTCCACTCGGACAATTCCTTTTGCTTTGTGTTCCAAACTTTGGACCATGTCTTGATCTTTGATTTGTCGACATCGCTACGAGAAAGAAACGATGGTTCTATAAAATCTGGCTTGTAGAGACCACGAAGGTTGACGGCAACCTCAACTGACTGGTCCTCGAGACCCAAGTGCCATTGAAGGCCAGCGTGAACAGCGACACCTTGGATTGGGGTGGTGTAGTTGAGCTTGTCATTTTGCGTTTCAGGCAAGCTGAGGGCAGCTTCCTCTTCTCTCAAATGCTGCAAATCAATTACAGTGTGAGCGGCTTTTTCCATTCCATGCGCCTTGCCCTTTTTGCTCTTCTTCTTGCTTCCATAGCCAACTGGCCCCAATTCCATGATGACAGAACAGTTAGTAAGAAAGTCAATGTGGCGCTGCTTGAGTCTTTTGGCAATGGAAAGCTCCTGGTCGTACTTGGCTCTGGCACCAGATTTGTGAAAGGTATTGCTTTCGGCGCAGACAAGAGGCCCAGTACCGTTGTCGATGCAGTATTTTGGGGCGGCGTAGCCGTAATACAGAGCGTACTTCTCTAAGATGCTGACTTCATGGTTCCCGAGGACACAGGAGGCGTCGTTGTCGATAGCAAACTCCAAGACCTCAAAGTTCTGCTTACCCTTGCTGATAAAGTCGCCCAAAAACACAAGCTGGTCGTGCTTCTTACTAAAGTTCATCTTCTTGAGGAGTTTTTTGAGCGCATCGTAACAACCATGAACGTCGCCTATGGTAATGATTCTAGACACAGGCTTTTTGGCGGACTTGTGTTGAGCATTAATAGTACCGTTGTGGTTGCTTTTGTTGTCGTTGGTGTTCTCGTTGTGAGATTGAAGATAATGAAGATTGATGATAGCCAGATCAGGTTCAATGTAAGAGGGCAACTGGGAGACCTTGCGGATTGGAGGAAGAGTCGAGGCACCGGAAGGCCCGCTGAGGGCAATAAGAGTGAAGGCTAACATAATGCAGGCGATGGCAATCAGAACGCAGATGGAGACCGCGCGAATGTTCCTCATGATTGCTGTGATAGTTGAATGTATGACTTGGAGAGCGGCTGTCGTTGCTGCTGTTGCTGGTGGCGGTAATGTGGAAGAAGATTGGTCTGCTGTGCTCGTCTGTGTCTGGCTTACCTTTGAACAAAAAAAAAATATCTTGGCAGATGAGCTATCCACCAAAAGGGAAAAACGGTTGCTTCTTCACATGGGAAGTACATCGAGGCTGCAGGCGCGTTTTTGCTGCCTAATGCAGTAACAGCATGCTGGGGAAGTCATCTGACTTTTGCATTGCTGTTGCTTAGATTTCAAGAAAGCAGGTGATGTGCGCGTGGACAGGGCAGGGTAGCAGCAGAAGTCTTGACTGTAGGTGTCCTGACCCGCACAATACCCGCACAATCCGTATGGTGGTGCACCAGAACACCCACCAGAACACCGGCTGTCCTCCTCCTTCTTCTGCCCCTCGCAGGTGTTTTGGTTAATCTTTCCACCACACAAAACAACTCAACACCACTTTGCGATACCCCCAGACCCACCACAGACTCTGCCGCACCCGCCAGCCATGTCCCTAAAGGAGATAGCCCTGGCCGGCTTGGATGCCCTCGACCCTACTATTGACCCCCAGGTTAGCAACGTCCTGCTTAAGACCGAGAAGGTCCACTTGGATGGCGCTCTCCAGGATAGCAACGTCAGCTCCAGCAATAGCGAGCACCACGGAACCGACACGCCTAGCGCCCCAGACCAGAATGCCCCAGGCGCGGCTAACGCCAACAGCAACCAGACCGAAAACACCCGCGAGGACGACGAGGACGACTTCCGCTCAGCACCGGGCAGCCCGGCCTCAAACTCTCCCGGCAGCAATACCGCCAAGGCCAACGGCGACAATGTGAATCTCGACATTGACGATGAGCTCAGCAGCACTGCGGCCTTGTTAAGGTCCCACGGCGTGTTTTTCAACGCGTCCCAGAACGCGCCAGTGCCCTTCTACGTCCCCCAGGGCGAGCAGGACAGAGACAACATCATCAGTCTCATTGAAAGGAATGGCGGCAAAATTGATAACGAGCTCCCGGCATATGTCATTTCGGACCACGCCTACGGCTCCCGACTCACGTTGAGACCCGCCTTCATATACGACTGCATCAAGCACCATGTGTTTTTGCCTGCAGAGGATTACTATGCTAAGGACTCCTCCTCAGCAGACCACAATGCCACAGCTGTTGCCGCTGCCGCTGCCTTAGCCGGCACCTCTGCTGCTGAGTCGCTAGCCGCTGCCATCAACCACAACAGAAACAGTCATGACGCGCTCCACCACGGCGGTCATGCCAATAATGATGGTCTAACCAGCGCCCAATTGGCCATGGAATTGGTGAGGAACCAGTCAGACGCCCCAGCGAGCGTGATTGCCATCAACAAGAATGGGTTCACCAAAGTGGAGGACGACTTCATTTTGGAAGAAGTTCGCAAGAACCCAAAGAGAAGAGCTACCCATAAGTTGTTTCACGAAATTGCTGAGAAGTTGCAAAGACACACTGGAAACTCTGTCCGATACAGGTTTAGAAAACACTTGCAGAATGAGCTTCGTTATGTTTACAAGACCGACTCGAAAGGTAATTTGCTACATGATGCCAATGGTCACTACATTTTCACCGAAATCATGCCCTCGACCGTCAAAAATAAGTTCACCAGTGAAGACGACTATATTTTGTGCAAAGCTGTTCTTCAAAAAGCCGAAGTCCACAGCGCTGACGGAGAAAGAAGCATTTCGTTACCAAACAAGTTTTTTGAAAGTTTGGAAGCAGGCCAGCCTCACCATTCAAAAGCTGCTTGGAGAGACAGATTCCGCAAGTTTGCCAGACAGTACGGTATTGATAACTACATAAAGTACTATGAGGCTTGTCTTGCTCAAGGCAAGGTTCCTCAGCCAATGAAAAACTACACTGCTAGGGCCAAATTGGATGCAGTCAAGGGTGCTAGCAGGATTGCGAGATCTTCGAGCGCTTCTTTGCCTCCGTCTCACTTTACCGACAATGCTAGTGCTTCCGCCAGTCTCGACGACTTCAACGACCTAATCAGTCATCCCGGCAACAGTGCTGGTGTCATTGGAAGCATTCAAGACGGAAGACAAGTCAAAAGACAAAAGGTGTCTTCCTCTAACAACAATGACGCCACTGCTGCCGGCGAAAGTTTGGAAGCTGGAAACATTTTCAGCGACGAAAACGGCTTGGCTGAATTGGAGTCCAATTTTGTTAGTCAGAATGCTATCTTGAGCGCGAACCCTTCGCAGATACCTCTTATCAACAAACAGTCTTCGTTAGGTATCTCTGAGCTTTTGAATCCAGAAACCTTAGGAAGATTTTTTTCGAAAGATTACTTTCATTATTCTCTCTCCAAAGTTTTGACTAAGGTGAATGAAATTGTTTCCAGAGACTATTCAACAACCGGTGCTGACTTATTGTTGGACTCATTGAATAATGAGCTCGGGATAAACAAAAGCTTCGGCACAGAAATCTTGACCAACTGCTGCGGCGACTTGTCCTTGGTATCCAAGTACATTAACTTGGTGATCAATACCGGCAAGAACCCTCCAGAAAATGTGTCCGGTATTTGGACCAGAGATGACGATGCCAGGTTGCAACGTATGGATGCTAACAAGGACGACCGCAACTACTTGTTAGCTAAGCATGGTGAAGAGAGAATTGATTTGAGAAAACAATTTATTAACAGCATTTGAGGAAAGGGTGCTTGAATTATTGTATTATGTGTTTTGCATTAATGTTGTATAATTTGTGTATTTTAGTTTGTACGTTGTATATTTATGCTTTGCTTTCGTGTTTCGTGTTTTGCTTACCTTTACTTATTTGTTCATTCCAAGTTTCTAATTATTTGAAATTAATAATATTTCAATTAGTCTTCTTAGCAAACTACCACTTTTAAAGTGACCGCCAGTGGGCTATTGTATCCTTAAGTATTAATTTGATGTACAAGTTGTCGAACTTGATGACACCAAATCCCAGTGCAATATACCAACGACGCGGTTACTGTCTGAGGGAAAACTGAAGGTGACAAAATATCAATTCAAATGCGTATTTACACCACGAAGTATTATAAACATCAAAGTGTCCTCAATAAGTTTTCAAGGCCTTCACCCAATTTACCACACCTTTCACTCAATGGCTCAGATATCCAAAATGCATTCACAGCCTGCCAAGGCTCAAACATCACCAAAGCTGTGCAAGTTTACAACATGCGATATTGTCCCGCTTGCCCTCTTGGTGACGATGCGTCTCGTCAGCATATTCCTAATGATCATCTCAGATTGTGACGAGGTGTTCAACTATTGGGAACCATTGAACTTTCTTCTACGTGGCTTCGGCAAGCAGACGTGGGAGTACTCTCCTGAATACTCCATTAGATCGTGGGCATATTTGTTACCTTACTACGTGGCAGTCTTACCATATGTGAAAATTTCAGAACTTTACAACACATTGTCATTGAGCGCCTCTGCATTCTTGCCTCCTTACTATGGCTTTTATTTAATCAGAGCCATCTTGGGGCTCACTGTGCTTACGGGCGAAATCAAGCTATACTACACTTTGAAAAAGTATATTAGTATTAAGTTGGCGTTCTGGTTTGGTTTCTTCAGTGCCATTAGCACCGGTATGACCCATGGTTCTATTGCATTGCTCCCTTCGTCCTTTGCACTTGGCTGCAACATTTTCGCCATTGCCAGCTTTATCCACTTTTATTTCACCTCCAGCCTTAGCTACGCCTTCACTGCAATTTTCTGGTACAGTATAGCAGGCTTCTTGGGGTGGCCGTTCAGCTTGGTGCTTGCAGTGCCTATGATCTTGTACACTTTGAGCTACATACTCATAACCAAGGGCAACATCAGTGCCACCATAAAATTCATCGGCGGCTCTGCTGCTATCTCTGGTGGTTTGCTCGCAGTGATTGTTGGAATTGACTCTACCTTGTACCAAAAATTTTCGGTCGTGCCTTTGAACATCTTTTTGTACAATGTGTTGTTTGCGGACGAGGAATCTGGGCCAAATATTTTTGGCACTGAATCGTTCAGCTACTACCCATTGAACTTGCTTCTTAACTTCAACCTAATCTTTATATTAGCTTACGCTGGACTCATCTCGTCTCCAATTATATCTCGCTCTATTAAAAATTTAAATCAAGAGGCCAAAAAGCAAAATGAAACTCAAGCCAAAACCAAGCCAGCTAGTTCACAGCTCACACCTTTGCTCGCCATTTTACTTCTTGCTCCACTTTTCATATGGTCTGTCATTTTTGGTAGCCAGCCACACAAGGAAGAGAGATTCTTGTATCCAATATATCCGCTAATCAACCTCTCCGCTGCCATATTCTGGTTTTTAACCAATGACATGGTTACTCAAGCTTCGAAACTATTTGGCACTGCGACAAGCCAAAAGTTGATGTCTCTTTCAATAAAGATAACTAACTTTGCGCTAGTGGCCATTGTCTTTTTGGTCTCGGTCTCCAGAACTATACAATTAATCATCGACTACTCTGCCCCATTACATGTCTATGATCACTTGCCGGCCAACGCGACCGGCAATGTCTGCATCGGCCGTGAATGGTACCGCTATCCATCATCCTTTTTCCTTCCTAATGATCAGACTAGGATGAGATTTGTCAAGTCCGGTTTCAACGGCTTGCTTCCTGGTGACTTCGAAGAGAACAAAAGCTTGATTGGAGCCATTTCCAGTGTTCCAAAAGGTATGAACAACAAAAACCTCTTTGATGCCGGTAAAGTGATAGACTTTTTAGAGTGCTCTTACTATGTTGACATTGACGAGAACGTAGACCTTGAGGCTGGCGAATACGAACTATTGAAGAAAATCAACGCATTCGATGTGACATCCACAAATGAAAAGGAGTGGAAGGTTATTCATTGTGAGAAGTTTATCGATAATGGAAAGAGCACGGGTATCGGAAGAGTGCTATATTTGCCAGCAGCATTGCAAAGACTATTAAAGACAAAGGTACATTATCATAACTATTGCCTTTTAGAAAGACGTCAAACATAAGTAACGTAGACATGATATTCTCGGAAGCAGCGTTTCTGGAAAATGCTCAAATTCTAATTTAATTTTATGTTTTTATTAGTTGATAATTTTCTCACTTTTTCACATAGTTTGTATAAATGTTGTTCGCAATGCGGCCTATTATTATCTATTATAGGCAATATATTCATTTTACTCGAAATGAGCTTTTTTCTTCAAGGTCCAAAATCTGATGCGCGCATGAGACAACATGCTGATGCACACAGGAAAAAAAATAACCCAAGGAACCTTCAAAATAGAAAGTATAGAACTGGTATACTATCCTTCACTGCAATCATTGTTACCGCAACAGTCACAGAAAGTGTTTCTTCAAACCTCGAGCAAAATGCGAACGAACAGGTTTCCGCCAGAATTAGTCTATAAAATATTCGACCATGTTGATACAAGGTCAGCTTCCACAGTGGTGAATCATGAGCGCCGAGGGGGAACAAAAGGAACAGTCAGCAACGACGACAACAACGCTCTTCTAGCAGCGGCTAATGAAAGAGTGCATAAGCACATCATCGTCGATGTTACGTCCAACAAGTCTACAGAGTATACCAAGGAGTCTCTCTTGGTTGGGTACACCCAGGCAGAGCAAAAGCTTCCCAACCACATTGCTGAGGCCGTGAGGTCTTTCACCATTCTCTGCCGGCGGACTGACCCTCACACGGGCCAAACCACGAACCACAACCATAAGTTCTGTGAAGATATCCTTGTAGAACAGCCGCTGCATATGGAGAAGATTACAAAGTTTATCGAGTCTGCTCCGTTGCTTGAGCGCTTGGAGATTTTGTGTCCGCAGGTGCGGCTACGGTTTGAAAACAAGAACAAGTGCGTAAAGCACTTGAAAATTACAGGATACAACAACATAGACTCCATCGGCATGCGGCTTATGCTTTTCAGCACATTCTGGGATTCGCCGGATACAAGTCGGATTACCACAGAAGATGCAAATAGTGCAACCGTGAGCGAATTCTGGAACACGTTGGAGTCGCTCTCGTTTCGCTGCAGCGATGAGATAAACCTTCCTAATTTTAGCAAAGCTTTGCCGTTGCCTAATTTGAAGACAATCATATTGACGAATAAGATCAGCGGCATAAATGGTGATGTATTTAGGTTCCGGGACTTGAAGACATTGGTGGTTGCGAGTACCGAAAAACTAGAGTTCAAAAATATTACCAAAATGAATTTTCCCGCACTTGAAACATTAAATATTCGCGGGAACTACAGCAAGTCATTGGAAGAGTCGCTTGACTTGCCAGCTTTGAAACACATTGAGGTGAAACTCGTGGGAAACTTCAAAAAGCTTGAAGGTTTTGAAAAACTTAAGAGTTTGGTCGAAGCTCGTTTTGCTAATAATCACATACAGGACATAACTGCCGATGTGAAAAACTGGAAGAAACTAGCAGTACTTGATTTGTCTTTCAATAACCTATTAACTATTAAAAACTTACAAAGTGCGATTCCCCTCAAAGAGTTGCGGTTGAAAGGAAACAAAATCAATAAGATCACCGGACTAGAGAACTTGCGCAACTTACGGATATTGGACTTGAGCAATAATAAAATCAAGTACTTGGAGAACTTGGATGAGTTGAAACAGCTACGGGAGTTGAGTGTTGCTGCGAACCCATTGATCAAAATTGAGCAGGATTTTACAGGATTTGATAACTTGACGTCGTTGGATCTTGCAAACACCCGGGTAAAGGATCTTGACACTTTGAAACCATTGAAGGCATTGAAAGAGCTCAGTATAGAGCACACACCTGTGACGAATATCTCTATCATAGAGGAGTTTTCTGAATTGGATGAGTTGAGCGTTTTCGGTTGTGATATACCGAGACTCAAGGTTGGCAACTTGACCATCAATCTCAAGGAAACAGTTATATAACGTACTAATTATATGAACCAATTAGGCTTATTAATTTGCAACTTTAACTATTCTATTTCAACAATGTAACTAAAATGTAAACCTGAGGTTGTATATTTGGTGCTCTCGAGCATAGTCGATGCTTCAGTTGAGCTTCATACCTGTAGATGTGCTTCGCGAAATGTCCCGCGCGGTTGGATCAAACAGGGCAGCCCAACCGCGCAGAACAGTTGTGTGACGGCTTCGATTGCTGCAAAATTCAGGATACAATATAAGTTACAACGATAGCGGATAATACTTCTCTTTTCCAGCCAAACTTAGACCAACCGCCATTCATTAGAGATAGACTTGGCATAACAGTTAAAACTTGCTTTAATAAATTAGTCGACATAAAAAATATGGCTCCACAGAAGCTCACCACCAAAGAGGCTATTGAATCGCTTTTGGACAAATATGACAACTTTTTATTCGACTGTGATGGGGTGTTATGGCTCGGAGACCACTTGTTACCTCATGTTGTGGAGACTTTGCAATTATTGAAATCCATTGGCAAGAAGTTGATTTTTGTTACCAACAACTCCATGAAATCTAGAGAACAATATTTGAAGAAGTTTAAAAAATTTGGAATTGAAGGCGTCTCCAAGAGCGACATTTTTGGATCTTCGTACGCTACTGCTGTGTACTTAGAAAAAGTCTTGAAGTTTGACAAAAGCAAGAAAGTTTGGGTTTGCGGTGGCCAAGGTATCCACGATGAGCTTAGCGAACTAGGTATCCAGTCTATTGGGGGTACTGATCCTCGCTTGAATGAGCCATTCAATGACGATTCCAAATTTTTGAACCTTGACCCAGAAGTTGGTGCCGTGATTACCGGCTTAGACACCTCCATCAATTATCACAGATTGGCCATCACTTTACAATATTTGCTCAAGCCAGAAGTGGCGTTTATGGCTACCAACATTGACTCTACATTCCCTAGCCATGGAAGAATATTGCCTGGAGCTGGCTCGATCATCGAAGCAATGGCATACTCCTCCGGAAGAGAGCCTACTGTGTGCGGCAAGCCAAACATGAACTTGCTCACAGCTATCCAGGCGGAACACAACTTGGACTTGAGCAGATCCTTGATGATAGGTGATAGACTCAACACTGATATGAAGTTCGGTAGCGACGGTGGCATGTCCACCTTATTGGTATTGACTGGCATCGAAAAGGAAAGCGATGTTGTCAAGCAGGAAGGTGCTCCAGTGTATTACGCAGACAAGTTGGGCGACTTTTTTGAATTGCTTCAGCAATGATAAGCCAATTACAAATGTCCAATACCTGTATTTACTTTGAAAGCTTTTTGTTTATACACATAATATAGAACGATATAAAACAATATAGAACGATATCATCAACTTGGGTGTTGTGTAGCGACTTTGTGTTTGTGTTACATCTTGCATTGCCTCATGCACGTATGGGCCCACATGACAGACACCCGGACACTCACATCAAAATGAGATGCCTATATGCAAGTGAGGGTGCTGTAGACAGGGCTGCTAGTATGCATCCCCGCAGAAGGCTGCAGATGCCAGCAGCTGAAAATCCTTTCGACCGGATCCCATGTGATAGGACGTTGCGAGCACTGCGCCGCTGCGTTCTGGTGTCTCTCCTGAGCTCCGTGTGAGTACACAAGACAAGGCCTGGGCGCCGCGGCCGTTGCTATAGCACGCTCACCTTCTCGCCCTGGTGACTTTTTCTTGTGTGGCCAGCTCGTTGCAACCTAATTTGCCGTTTTTCTGGGGAAGTCAATGGACCTCCGAGTTTCCTGGTTTCTCTCTGGTTTCTACCAGGAATTTGTCTCTTCTATCGCTCCTTCGTCCTCTCCCGCCCTTTTCTCCCAGATCTGCCTGTAATTTGGACTATTGCTCTGTCACCCTATATAGCGCATCTCTGCTTCTGTGTTGCTTGCACGGCCGCCCCATTTCCATCAGTCCATTAATCTACTCCTCCATCCCAAATCTACCTCTATCTCAAATCTTAGTCGAGATATTCCTAGCAGCATACTCCTTTCCCCTTTCCAGGAATTGGAATCCTAGTTTTATCCTGATAGCCACCTGTCAACCGCAGTTCAGTAGTCCATCGCATTTTTATCCTTCTTTGTTGCATCATCGCTACAGATCCAGCGTCTTTCCTTATATTTAGACACTCATAAATCACCGCGATCATGGGGACTTACACTAACAGCGTACGTATTTTGCTCTTTCAAACTGCCGTGATGCTTGCGTTCCAATATCGTTAATACTAACCTTTTTTTTAGGTCCTGGACTCCAAGATCTGTGTTATTTTGTATGTTAGCTTTCCTTTTTTTATTTTCTTGCTTGATCTTATTGATTCCATAGGAAACCTTGTGGGCTGAATCGCACTAAAAGACTCTCTTCATACTAACAATTGTGTTTTTTTACAGAATTGGATTACCAGCTAGAGGTAAAACTTTAATTGCTCAAAAGGGTATGTGTTTTTGTTATTTTTACATGATGGCGCCTCAAAAATCTCAGTTTAAAAGTGTGAAGTACTAACAACCAACCTCCTAGTTGTGCGCTACTTGTCTTGGTTATCAATTAAGGCCAAATCCTTCAGTTACGATGACTACAGAAGGAAGGTTATTAGTGATCGTGAGCTCAATCTTAATGGAGAAGATGATACTTTGAGAGCATCATTCCAGGACCGCAAGAAGTGGGTCTCTGCTGCCATCCAGGATATGCTCAAATGGTACGAAGATGAGGATGGTGTTGTTGGTGTTTTGGACGGAAGTAATCACTTTCAAGCTCAAAGACAAACCATTGAAGAGATTTGCAGAAGCCGCAATATCGAACCGCTCTTTTTAGAAAGTTGGTTTGACAAGCCTGAGTTGATCTCCAACAGCATTCTCGATGTTCACACCAACTCTCCAGATTATGCCGAAAAAAATCAAGAAGAAGCTCGCGAGAATCTTTTAAAGAGAATCGAGATCTACAAAAAGGACTACCAAACCTTGCATACTTCTACTGACAGTGACAAGACGTTCATCAAGTTGATCAACATCCATGAAAGCGTGATTATCAATCGTATTGAATCATACTTGCAGAGCAGAATTGTGTATTATTTGATGAATTTTCACATCAAGCCAAGAACAATTTGGCTTTCGAGGCACGGCGAGTCCATGTACAATTTAGAAGGAAAGATTGGGGGCGATGCCGATTTGTCTCCAAGAGGATTGAAGTATGCCGCAACGTTGCCTGCAATCATAGAAAAATTGGTCGGTCCTGATGAGCAATTGACAGTGTGGATCTCCACTCTCAAGAGAACGTATCAGACTGCCCAATACCTTCCATACAAAAAGTTGCAGTGGAAAGCGTTAGATGAATTAGACGCCGGCATTTGTGATGGCTTGACATATGAAGAAATAGAGACACAATACCCTGAAGATTTCAAAGCCAGAGATGAAAACAAGTACCAGTACAGATATAGAGGAGGTGAGTCTTACAAAGACGTTGTTACCAGATTAGAGCCTGTCATTATGGAGTTGGAAAGACAAGAGAACATTTTGATAATCACTCACCAGGCTGTGTTGAGATGCATCTATGCGTACTTTATGAACGTTCCTCAGGAAGAGAGCCCATGGATGTCCATTCCTTTGCACACTGTCATAAAGTTGGAGCCAAGAGCCTACGATACCATCGTCAGTAGAATCAAAGCAGACATTCCTGCTGTCAGCACTTACAAGGAAAAAGGCACTAGTCAGTTGGGGGAGTCTCTAGATAGTATTTCTAGCCAGGCTAGAAATATTATCGCCAGCGCCAAAATACATACCATATAAGAATTACTAATTGCCGAATTTTCTTAAATGTTTTGGGGATTAATGCGTAAGACAACGGATGGAAATGAAAATATGAAAATATTACAAAACACAAAAGAAGCACAAAACAGAAATAAAACAAAATGAAAATAATTATAAAATCATACCAACAGAAACAACATTGAAACTAACAATAACAAGGGCTTGTTCAATTCATGAAATGTCATACAGACCACTGGACACCGAATGATGCAAACAAGGAGTCAATATTTGTGTCTTATTTTTCTCGTGGTTTCATTTTTTTGGTCTTTTTATCATAGTTTTCTTTTCTTTTCTCTTCTTATTCGTCTATTTAATTATTGTGTGATTTCATATATTTACAACAAATATTTATAATTGGGTTTATCAAAAATATGAGGAACGTAAGCATAAACACAAGAACGGAGAAGCATTGCTTTGCGACAAGCTCGCTCAGATCCGCAATCAGTCAATCCTAAGTACAACACCGTATCTTGTTGCGAGTAGTGCAGTCCAAAGTAGAGAAAAGCTTGTTTTTTTTGTAGAGTAAAGTATTACTTTATTCAGCTTTCTTTAAAGCTGTCATTGTACTAAATCATAACAGTTTATGTTTCAAATTCTAGCTAAAAAGAGCTTTATACTATAAGAAGATAAGGGAGGCGGAACCGAAATAGAGAACACACCGACAGAAAAAAAAGCAGAATACTAAACGAGGAAAAAAGGTAGAAAAATAAAATAAAGCGCCGAGCAAGTTGCAGAGAAAAGTGTTGCTGAAACAAGGTTTTCAGACAGGTAGAGAACGACCGCTAATAGCTGAAAGAGGACGCCCATATTTTTCTATGGCGCAGACAGTAAACCAAAACAAGAATTGAAAAACATCTAATAATCAAATAAGAAAAAGATGAGCGGGAAAAAAGCTAGAACTAAAACGAATGCCGGAAGGTGGATATCATGTGTAATAAACATACGAACAAACAAAAACAGGCAAGCATATGTTGTAACACACCGAAAACAATGGGAAGGACGGTAGTGGAATAACTGAGAGCATACAGTAATAAATAAGTGATGTCAGTTTAACAAGTTGTATAAATTAGATGTGAGACAAAAAGAGCCCATGTAAATTATAGTGTTATAACGCAAAAGGGAAAGCATGTGGATGTTTAAGTCAAATTATCTAATAGCTAGTTTTTTTAACTTTGAGGCCAATTTTTTGCTGGGTGATTTATTCAAATCGTCTTTTTTGAACTTTGAATAATTACAACTCAATATACTACTTGAACTATCGATAGCATAGGGAGACACAAAATTTTTGTTGAGTTGATTATTGCCCTTTTCATCGCGGTGCGCTCTGTTCTTACTTTGTGTCTTATCGTTAACAGTTATATTGTTAAAAGTGCTGATTTGCTCATCTCCAAGCCATAACGCACCATCATCACCTTTCTTGCCATTTGTGATTGGCCTATCTTCAAGCGAGATCCTTTCAATTGACAACTTATGGGAAACTAAGGCTTTTTCTTGTTCTGACATTGATAACTTAGAATATTTGGAAAATGTTGGTGACGATGAATTTTTGCGGTTGGAAGCATATCCTGTCCAAAATTTCAACTTAGATTTTGGCAAGTTTGAAAAATCTGATTTAGCCAAAGCCTCAGAATCTGTAAACCTTACTTGCTTTTTAATAGGAACTTGAGGCAAGTGCTTATCGGCTGAAGCGTTTTTCCAACCTTCATTTGCAGCAGAGTTGGTGGATTTGGAAGACAATTTACTACTCACAGGTTCTAATGTCTCGCTTTTTGAGCTAGTAGGGCTAGCTGCTGGCTTGTCAGAGCTGTGTGATTGAAAAGCAGTGCCTGCAGACTTTGGCAGAGAAAAGTTAGGTGACGATCTTGTACTATTTTTGAATTGCTCAGAAAGATTACGCAAGGTACTCTCGAAACTTGCACTGTTTGCTTCAGCTTCCTTAGAGAAGTCGACCAGATCTAAACTCTTACCTTTGATAAACATTTGGGCTTCTGGACTTGAGATTGAAGTGTCAAATTTTGTGTACGGCAAGTTCACAGCCGACGCACTTTGCGCTTTAGAAAGTGGACCTTCACAGGCTTTGCCTATGCTAGAACTTGGCGACTCAATATTATTCGCAGAGCAAAGACCACCATTTTTCGACAGGACTGCTAAGGAATTGGCCAGTAAAGTTGCTTGATTATTCTGAGTTAAGATATTCAAGGAGTGAGGTTTGCCCAAACTTAAAGATTTTGTGAGGGATGATTGCTTCAAGTACGCTGAAACAAATTTGGAACTGCTGTGCGTTAAAGCATTAAGATCCTCCACGGAATCAACATTCATAATAGAATCATCAGGCTCATAAATTTTTTCAAGCTTCTTTTGATCCTCTTTTTCAAAATGAATGGACATTGGTGATTTCACATTTGTACTTTGCGATACTTGTTCTTTTCCAAAGTCATGCGTTACATCATCATCCAGCGCAAAAACATTTTTAGTCTTTTGACCGTCCACTTGCGCTTCACCATCGGATGTGAAGTTCAGCGAATTATCACTATTAGCTGACCATGATTCATGTCCCAGAGTTTTGCCTTCCTCTGATAAAAACTTCAAAATTGCAGAATATTCGCTAGCATCCAAAACTTTGCTAACAACTCTACTTTTGCGAAGGTCCGCTTTCAGAGGTTTACCTATATCGGCCATATTACTTTTCTGAACAGGCTCTTCGTTGTTTGCTAATCGGTTGGTTTTAATATTGTTGAAAGTTTCTTGAATTTTGACAAAATATGACTGATTTTGTGCATCAAGACTAGACTCGCCATTATTATTATTCTCGATGTCGATTTTGGTTTGTTTGGAGCTCAGCACTGTCTTTGCCGGAGAGCACGGTTCTTTCGTCGCCAGCGAGTTCTCGGCTGTAAGCTCGGTATTTGAACGTGTTTCTGGGAAAAGTTGCTTTTCTAATTCATCCAACTCACTGGAAGAAGAGTTTGCAATCTTGTCAACAATTGTTTTCAAATTTTGATCCAAAGCATTGAAAGTGTCCCCACGGCTTGGATCGTCAAGAAAATCAAACGCCAGTTTAAGTTGGTAGTTTGATGTATCATTGTAACTGCCGCTCTCCGTAATTGCCGTCCCGCTTTCAGTGAGGAATTTGTTGTGTGGTTCGGCAGTTTTAGTGCTAACAGAGTGTACGGAGTTCAAATTAGAAAGACCATTTGAATCGGTGTTCTCGAGGATGGCATCCTGGGGCAAAACATTATTTTTGATTTCATGTAAAGTCAAGTTTGGGCTTGTGTCATTAACACTTATTGTATTTGCAGTTGCATTTGTTCCAACGGTAGAAATAGAATGAAAGCCAGAGTCCGCAGAAGCATCGTTAGCTTTAACAATACGCAAATTATTAGAATGGCTCTTGAAGAAGCGTGGCCTAGAAATACTTTTTGACCTTTTGACAAAATCAACATTAGAAAGTTTACCCATGATACTTGAACTCTCGACATCAGCCAAACTAGATCCGTCCTGATTTGCAGGCTTCTTTGCTGATTTATCAGTAGAAGATAATACATTTCCGTCTGAACGTATACCCAAGCCAAGGGGAGTTAATCTATTGCCTTTGCTTAAATCAATAGCCAATGCTACTTTGGGTGACGAAATTGGAGTCATAACTGGTGTGCTTTGGTTAGGCGTTGTTTGCGTTGAATCGCTATCAAAACGGGGTGTTCTGATTTTCGAAGACTTTCTAGTAGGTGTTACTATAGTAGAGTCATGTACCATGGATACTTCGTATCTGTTGTCATCATCATTGCCATTCTCACCGTCTTTGAAAAAACCACTTGTGTCATTTCCAATAGACCTTCTTGAAAGCTCTCCAGAGCTCCATGTGGGTGTGCCACTGTTGCTGTTTGCCGAATAAAAGGTTTCTGAGGGACTTGCCATTTTCGGACTTGTAACCATATTTAAAAATGCTGAAGCATGGATTTCATCATGTAAAACATTATTGTTGAGCTGATAGTTACTTTGTGGAGCTTTAAGCGAATTTCCATTGGAGTAGGGAGTTTTGGGCGGTATATGATTTAGCAACCTCTGTCCGTGCTTTACTGAGTAGAGATCATATGGGCTAATAGATGCACCCTTTGATGGAAAAGAAATGCTTGCGCTACCATTGTTTTTACCCCCAGTTATACCAAGATCCCTGGAATTGGAGTTTCCGGTGAAAGAATATGATTTTTGGTGCAAGGAACTTTTTCTGTTTACAACTGACGACTTATTGTTTACGTTTGCTTCTAAAGTATCGGTGCTAAGCGTTGGTGAGTAATGCTTATTGCGAGCAGCACGATTATGATGATGCAGATGTTGATGTTGATACGTAAATTTGCGATGCTGATCCAGGGAAAGATTGGGTGAGAGCAATTTTAAGCCTCCATTTATATGAGGACTGCGTTGATTTTGGGGCGCAGAGTGGGGATCATGCGCTCTATCGAAATAATCTGCTTTACCATTTACCCAAGAACTAGCAATTCCGTCTTCCTTGCTGTGCACTTTGGTAGATGACAAATTTGATTGGTTTACCGAAGCACTATCAATAGAAGAAGATTCGCTTATTAAAGAAGCACTGGAGACTAATGAATTCGATTTTGAATGCGTTTGGTACATATTCAAAGGAGGACTGAAAGCTTGAATATTGCTCAATGGAGAATAAATTACGCCATTTTTTGGGACATTATTATGATGAGCTGTGGAATTAAAAGGATTGATTGCTGCTTCTTCTGTGCTACTGCGTGCCGTTGGATCACTTGACCTTGAATTGTTTAGATTCTCTTGAGAGTAGGCGTTATCATCTGGTGCCGTATTCTTATGATTAATATTAGAAAGATTTGGAGAAGCAGCGATAATCTCTAACTCCACTTCTTCGTTTATAAGAATTAGATATTCGTTATAAAATAACTTCAAAACGTTGTAGATATTGACGACCAACTTGAAGTTTTTCAATAATTTTGTAATTAACTTTGTAAGATTGTCGACATTGACTATCAAACTGTTAGAGCTGGCCGAAAATGCTTTAAATGGATGATAAATAACCTTTTCAAACTCATCATTAAAGCAGTAATTAAATTTTTTAAGGTAATTTTCGAACGTGTTAATACACGTTTCATCCGTATTCACTAATATTGTTCTATTAGACTTGTAGCTGTTATTGAGAAATAAGTTGAAATTTAGTGTACTGAGAATTTTGTTGAAGCGCTTGATGATTATGTAAAGCTCTAAGATTTTCAAGAAAATCGCAAAAATTCTTTGAATTGAATACTGAGGAAATGGAAGAGATATTAAATTCTCGGTACTTTTATTTTGCAAGAAGACATGATATGGATGAATAAGATTCTTTAAATGTTTTAAACTGAGATGAATAAATCGTAATAAGAATGGCAAAGACGCAAAATGTAGCTCTATTATTTTTTGATTGAGATCGTAATTCTCTCTAAATGACGTAAGACTTTCAAGATTCAAATAGAAGTTACTGAGATGGAGTAGATCAATCGGATCCATGATATCTGCTAAAAAAGAAGGATTGTGATATTCATCAGAATGGTTATTACTCACTTTTTTTCTCTTTTTCATCAAATAGTTAAGCTCTTTTTGATAGTGGGTTCTAGTTACCAAAGCAACCCTTTGCAACTGTTGTATTAGGTACAAAGAGCCCTTGTAGCTTATAAGAGAGGACATATTATAAGATGCTATGTCCACGTCATAGTAGTCCAAGTCGTTGGAGTTTATTAACCGCTCGGTTGAGCTGGTTGTTGAGTGATATTTCAAATTTGAAAGTTGGTGATCGGTTAATTCATTATTAGATATCAAAGTATTGATCATATCGTTAGATTGCAAGTTTAAATTGAGTGAAAATCCAGTGAGTATGGCAGCAAAGTTTGCCAAAGGCACGGAACATAGCGTTTCGGCATTGACCGAAGACGAATTTTGAAAGTTTTCGACGGTGCTAGGCTTGTACTTTGGATGTAAGATCAGGACTTTGCGGACCAACTTCGGCAAAGAGTGAAGATAGCTATCTATTCGAGATATGGCGATTAAATATTGTATTATCTTGATATCATAAATATTGAAAAATGGAGAAGATCCTGAGCTCGAAGACGGACCGAAACCACTAGGTGAAGGGATTGAAGAGATTATATGAGGGGTGCCTGCTGGACTTTTGATACTAGTTCCCTGATTCCTCGTCTCTCTGCGAGTTTCATGGTGACTTGACTTTGTGTTATTCAGGTCTTTGGCGCTAACACCAGCAACTTTCAAAGTGCTGGGGGTTTGCGTCTGAGATCTAAATGACATTTTATTGTACCTATGAATTGCTCCTTTTTAACAACGCTTGTAAAGATATATAAAAAGCTTGATGTTTTTGAGCAATTAGATACTTGATTTTTTGCGTAATATATGCTGAGACATAGAGAGTTGAATTGAAAAAGCATATAATCAGGGAACGAGCGGATATCAGAAACTGATTGATATGGCTGAAAAAAAGGATATATCTGAAGAACTAAAAGCGGTCGTATAGGTTATCGACTTTGGCTTCAGGTTTTGCACGGATGACGTGTGGCCTATAGGTTTCGCGGAATAAAGTTTCCAAGTTAACCAGAAGAATAAGATACCAGTGATTACTGTAACTATATCCCAAATAAACTGGCAAATTGTGTTTAATTCTGCTTATTCACTTTCACTCGACAGGCTGGGAAGGTAAATAACAACAGTTAAAAAAATTTCTAACAAAGGCGAGCTAAACTGATACCCAATGCCAGCCTTTTATAAGTCTTTTGCACGATTCAGCCCTAAGCAACCTGAAAGCCCTGATCACAGATGGTCATGATTGCAAAAGAGAAAAACAGAGGCGCAACGAGAGCGCTAACCTCACTAGCAGAACAGGACAAGTACAAATTGGGGCTCCATCCCCAGTGAATTCCGCGCCTGCGTAAGTGCCCCGTAGGGCTGGCTGGGTAACCGCCGGTATCTGCGAAACACAGCGTATCCGCGCAGCATTTGTGCAAGTCGCCTTTGGCGCTCACCGCCCTGTATACAGACCATAACGACCCTCCGGAAAGACGAAGAAGTAGCGGCTCCCGCCAATGATGGCGCCCATCCTCTCTTTGGTTAGTCTTGTTTGGTCCTTATTTGGCGAGCCAGGAAACGTGTTGTGATGGCGTTTTATCTCAGTGCGGTTCCGCTGCCGCGCGAGTGTAAAGTCTATTTCCGCTAGCATTCAGCGGTTGCACTTAGTTTGGTTTGCTGCCTTGACGTTAAACACTCGCTTGGCAAGGTACTTAATCTACTTTGACAGTTTTGTCCAAAAAGACAATTGAGGTTGATTTTCTGCTATATTCAATTTGTATCTAGCGTCCATTAACGCATCTCTTCTTTTAAAGTAAAGCATCTTGGTGTCTCAGAAGCTTTGGAGTCGAAGTTCGCGTGAAGCCTGGGATTGTCAATTTTGTCTGACAAAAAAAGTTGTAATTACAGAAAAATTAGCAACAATGCAAAGCATTTTACCAACACAAACTTCAATGTCTTCGATTTCGGGAAAAAAGTATGCTCGGTGACCGAGCATTCTTTACTGTATACTGTTCGTCAAACAAATCCAAGAGAAGGTGGCAAGAATGATAATGTGGATAAAATAGAAAACGTCCCTATTTTATACTTCTTGCAGAAAAAAAGTGGACGGTACGGCGGAATGTCTTGTGCTGTGCCCTGCATCTTGCAAATCGTCACATCCAACATTTTCTGTTGACACAAGAAGGCTGCTTAAAGCACGATAGTACAATAGTTTATGAAAGAAACGAGTGCTGCAAACTTGTAAAACCAGTACCTCTTTAAGAAGGTAGCATGTGCTCAGATTGTCTTTCAGAAGAGCAAAAGCATCAATCAAGCACCGAGAGGCTTGCCAGGGTTTGTTATGCTGGAAAGTTTACCGGCATGCTGGAGAGCTGCGCTTTTCCAAAACAGGAACAAGGCGCGATCAGGAATCAGGCCCTTTTCACCAGCCACAAAATATGCGTATATATGTATTAGTATGCGGGAGCCATATGACGAAAATATGGCTTGTGAAAAACAAAATTGCAAACAGGCAAAAAAAATTCAAAATCGCTAATATCAAAAGCTTTGCGAGATGATCTGTGGGTGTCCGCCAGCGCGATACCTATATTTCAAAGTAAGCAACGGACATGAAAAGGATAGTACCCCGAGCAGGGATCTTCTTCAGGCCACTTGCTCTAAGAGTGCGAAGCCCCATTGCACAAACGCTTTTTCGAGGAAGGGCTCCAGTTCACACGTCAATTATTCAATCTACCAGTCCCCATCCGTTGCCTCGATCGTCGCTTGGGCTACTACCTACAGCACAAAATGACAACTGTGTGAGCTGCACCACCGTCGATTTGCACGGCAACATTGAAAGCATGTCCAAACAGTATCCGAAAATGGAGTTTCTCCGAAAACTTGATTTGTATCCGAGAGATTTGAGAAAGATTGATAATTCTTCCATTGACATTGTGCCGACAATCGCCGTGCGAAAAAATTGTATTTTAGTAAACTTACTTCATATCAAATCGATCATAATGAAGGATTCCATCATGATTTTTGACACTTCGGACGCTTCATCAGTAAAGAAGTTGGGGCTTTTCATCTACGATTTACAAGACAAATTGAAAACCAATAGCAACCAAAACACATCGTTCGAATTCAAGGCCTTGGAAACTATTTTGATCAACGTGATGAGTGTATTGGAAAACGATTTGAATCACCATATTAGAATATGTTCTTCTATTTTGACAGAATTGGAAAATCAAATTGACCGGTCCAAGTTGAGAGATCTTTTGATCCACTCCAAGTCATTGACTACGTATTATCAAAAGACATTGTTAATACGAAATGTTCTCGATGAGCTTTTAGAAACGGATGAAGATTTGCGCGGGATGTATTTGACCCTGGCATCTAAATCAGTAAATAGTGGACAAAGGATCAAGCCGCTCAACGACATTTCAAAAGAGCACGAGTCTGAGATCTTAGCAGAAAAAACCCATAATTCAAGTCTTGGTGAAATTAGGAATGCAGGTGAAAAAACTGGAATAAGTAATATAGCTTCTGATATTGATGATACCGAGTTTAATTTTAGTGAAGTGGAGTTTTTGCTCGAGAACTATTATAATCAATGTGACGAATTTGTCCAGCAAGCGAGTTCATTGATATCTGACATCAAGTCTACCGAAGAAATTGTGAATATCATTTTAGATTCCAATAGAAACTCTTTAATGTTGTTTGACTTGAAAATCACCATATATACTCTCGGTTTTACTGTGGCCACAACGTTACCTGCCTTTTACGGTATGAATTTGAAGAACTTCATTGAGGATTCGAATTATGGGTTCGGTTTGATTGTGGGCGCATCGATTGTTTCCGCTTTGGGTATCACTGCCATTAACTTCAACAAGCTTCGTTCGGTTCAGCGCCTCACCATGATGTTGAACAATGACAGAAACATTGACCGCTTTTTCCAGAATGATTCGTCGAATAACAACGAAATTAGAATACAATCGTCTCTTGACGGAGTCAACAAATCAAACTCCAAATCTCAGGCTACTCATATTACCGACATTAAGCGCTCAAATGAAGAGTATCAATCGTTGTATAGTAATCAAGTTAAAAGCTCCAATGCTTACTCATACTACAAAGGCTGCAAGGTTAACGTCGAGTCGCAGACAGATCCAAAAACTGAAAAGAAAAGCGTGCCATGGTGGAATCTCCACGGCAAGCTATGGTGGAATGGATCCCATAGTGCGTGGTGGGACAAGTACCACAAGCTTTGGTGGCAGCGCTACTATAGAAGCAAGATGCTTCAAAGAAAATGGCTGAAACCGTTTTGGTCAAAACATTCAAAGTCAAAGCTACACAAGCTTGATCCAAAACAGAAAGCAATGACCTGGAAATGGCTCATGGATGAACGTCAGCGCAAGTAAGGAAGTCATGCATCCTGTGTCTTCCAGAATAATGACTTTACGATATCAAAAAACATCTTCTCCATGATTTACCACTATTTACATCTTTAAACTTATTTCTTTTTTATTTTTGAAGATGCATTTTTTTGTCCTCATACTACATTTGTTTATTTATTTGGGTCTCTTTGCATTACTTTAGATTGTATATGTTCCTGTATCTAATCAATTCATCATGGTTTACATTTAAACAGCTCTTTTTCTAACTCAACTTAAATTTGTTTTTCTCAGCTTTCATATGGCAAAAGGTAAAAAAGGTTTTCAATTTTTGAGTTTTTTCGTAGCTTTATGCTTCATCTTTAAAAAGACAAAAGAAAATTTTGAGCAGGTGAGTTGGTGCCAACGCGCAGGCGCGTGAATGGTGGCTGAGGAGCAGGAGACATTTTGGAAGAGATTGAGTGGTAGACAGGAAAATAAAGATACATTAACAAAAATTTCAAGAGTGACCAAAATAAGAAAAATAACTAGAATAAATTGAAAGAAAAAGGAAAATAGAACAAAAATTTGCATACTGGAGCCATTTAGTCAAAAAATCTTCTGGTTTTTGAAGGACCAAAAAGTTCTAATCTAATAGACGGCAAGGCGTTATTGGCTAACAAGTGTAATCTTTCTTGCAAAGTGTTGTTAACTTCAATCTTTCCAGACTGGTTAACGACAATTACGCCACCGATGGTGCTGTCTTCCAAGTAGTCTTTCTTGTCAATTGAAATATCAACATTAAATTTGGCTTTCTCTTTAAAGGTGTCGGCAGCCTTTGGCAAAAGTTCCTCAATGATGCTTTCATCAGCCTGCCTGACCTTCAAGGTCACCTTCTTTTCCAACAAAGCATAAAGACCTTCTTCAATCAATTTAGATAAAATGTCTTTATATGCGTCTTTGTCTTTAATAGTTTCTTTCAACTGTGCTTCGGTCTTCGAGTACACGTCATTCAAGATGTTCTCACGCTCAGCCAAAACCTTTAATCTGGTCTTGTTGGCAATAGTAGATTTGGTAATCTGTTGAGCTAATTCAGATTTCTTAAACTTTTGTTCATAGAGTTTGTCAATTGAAGAAGTTTCTGAACGGACTATATTGGATTTTTCGATTTCGTACTCTTCATCAGCCTGTATATAGTTAAATAGTTAGCATATGTGATGTTTGAATATCTCGTAAAAGAATTCCCGCTAAGTATTGCCCTCAATGTTATTGGAATGACATAAATTTAAAAAAAACATTGGCAAACATACCTTGAGTCTTATTTCCTTGGCCTTTTCTTCGGCTTCTCTCTTGATGAAAGCCTCCATCTTACGGAGCTCATTTGTGACCTGAAAGTAAAAGTTAAGTTAGTATCGTAGAGCTAGGAAAGAAAAGACAACAACGGCTGTTCAAAGGATCCCTCTGCTATACAAGGAAGACTTGAAAATGACAATAAATGACAAAAGTATGGATTCATAGGCAAATTGACCTTGCAAACCTTGTAAGTGTTGCCTTCAGCTACTTGTTGCGTAGCCTAAAGCTGGCAAAAATAAGGTGCCACAAAATGTGCATTTCTAGAACATACTTGGTCGTCACTCAAGGCACGGTTGGCTGGCATTTTGATTTAATCTATATATTCTCTTCACTGTGGTGATACTTGACGACCTTTAGTTTCCTAATGCTTGACCGAGAAGGTAAATAGAAGATGACTGGATTGCCTTTTACTATCAAAAAACAACCACGCAGCTCTCTTTTTCTACACTTTCTGCCTGGTTAAATTCACCAAAAAGAAGAGACGTTCCAGTCATTATCATGTGACTTTATCTATCAACATTCCGTCCCCTTTTGACACCGTCCCGGTATGGTGGCCGCTCCGTCGCGATTTTCCCAATTTGTAGAATCCGTCATAGGTCTGCTTCGATCTTGGTTGAGGCGGAATTTTTTTATGTTAGCCTACTTTAGATGCTCTCACAAGCTAATTAAAGCCGATGAGTGTACATTCAAAATCATTCATTGTCATTGTTTGACATCTTCAAGGTCATATGGTTTCTTCCCAAAGCTAAATCCTCGAATATATATTTTTGTTTCAATGATATAGCGTTTTTTCTCGCCATAAGTTTTTAAATCTCGGTGCAACTGTTAATCCGAACTTTATAAACGCCGCCAGTTCATGGCAGTGCCATTCATTTAGGATAGGACAAACAGTCAACGATCATTTAAGAAAATTAAATAAACAAGAGGAAATACATTACAATGCTAGACGCCTTGATGCCCATTAATGAACAACACGCAAAGAAGGTGGCCAGGAACAGCAATAGCAGTGCAGAAGATGGAAACGCACAAACGGGCGCACCTCCTCAAAAGATATCGAATCAAAACTCCCAGGTGGTAGGTGCAATTACGGCTAGTATCAGAGCTTTCACATACCAGATATCGTCGCTATACTTGAGAACCCCAGTTAAGCTTTTTAGGCCCTCGAGATTCGATTATATGGCATATACTAGATTAGCATTGTTTTACAGCGAAAAGGTCAATGAGGCGTCCAAAAGTGTTCAGAACCCTAATCCTGCCCTCAAAGGCGCGACCAATGGTACTGCACCAGTCAAGTATAATTTTTTTAAACATTCCAGCATAGCGTTATTAGTGCAGGCTGTCAAAAGGCATGGCTGGAAGTTCATACCAGATAATGTATTGCCCCCCTTATTAGCGAACAGTTTTACTGGGGTTGTGCTTTATACTTCTTACTTGACCACCTTGAACAGCTTTGCGGCCCACAACGATGTATACAAAACTAGAGTCAAAAGTAATATCCTCGAGCCTCGATTTTTGGATACGTTCAAAGCTGGACTTCTTGCCGGGGCTTTGCAATCGCTCATGGCGGCTCCTATCGACGCTATTTACACTAGATCGTCAGCCGCCGAGCTCTTGTCTATGAAGCACGATAATTTGTGGAAGTACGGAATATATAAGTTGAGAAATATTGGGCTTATTGGTGTCTTTGCTGGCTTTGGCATCAGTTTGATCAAGGAATCTGTTGGTTTTGCCTTTTATTTTTCCACCTTTGAGCTTATAAAAAACCAGGCTTTCAATAAAACCGTGAATGCAATCAACAGTTTTAAAAACTTCAAGTACAACTACTTGGGAATTTTGTTCAAGGGGGAGCCAACTTATTTGGAAGATGAGAAGGCAAAGTATAAGGTGCTAAAATCTACGTACATTTTGTTCGGTGGCGCTTCAGCTGCTGCCGTTTTGCAGGTGATCCAGTTCCCGTTAACCAAGATCCAGAATATCCATTTATCGAGACTTGAGGCCTTGGACTACTATAACCTCAGGGTACCAGAGTACAAAACGCCAACATACAATGCTAAACGGTACCGGTTGATTGACAATGTGGAAAATTACCCTAGATTTTTGCAGCGACCATTAATGAAAATCAACTCTGCCGCATTCTTGACGAAATACTGGGCCAGAAGGGTGCTCAACAATCCGTTCTTGAATGTTTACTACAAATCCTACTTGGAGACCTTAACAAGCATCTTGACTATCCAAAGGAACAAGAATTTGACGTGGTGGCAATGGTCGTATAAAGGATTTATGAAGAATGTTGCCACTACAATCCCGGCCACTAGTATTTGCTTGTTAGTGTTTGAGATTATGCGAACTAAGCTCAGCGACGGCGTTGACGAGCTCTTGGTATGAAGTAATTACCAAGAAGTTTTGATGGAAATTATATCTCTACTTTATTTCTCTAATGATTCATGATTTTTTCCTATTCCAAACTGCTATTATAAATATCCAACTTGTGTTTTTTGGCCTAGTTGGCCTTTGACATTCTAGAATCTAATATCTTCTTATATAAAATGCTATAAACTTTCTTGATAAATATTCAATAGACTTCTTTGATAAATATTCAATAAACTTTTTGTTTAATATTCCCAAATCAGTTTGCATAGGATACTGTTGTGGCAACGCTAGTTTTGTCAAACTGTTTTTATTTATCATGGTCTTAATTTTTGTGGTTTACGCGGTATTAGATATGATCCCGCCTTATCACCGGTATGCATATGTATGCTACATAATGCATGTACCATATGAGCCTAGCACGAAATATTAATTAATTAAAATAGAGAAAGGGAGCAATTCATCGAGAGCCAGGTCAGACAGCGAACTCAAACGGTAACCTCCAGGTAACCAGAGGGAAAGTATTCTTCAAGGATTAATCTGCGAAAAATTCGTACATTGATATGTCAAAATCCAAGATCAATGCATTTTTACAGAGCGCCAAAGTGGCGTTCAAAGACTTTGGCGGCTTGAAAGAAAACCAGAGCAAGCAAAAGTTCAAGTTTGTTCTCGGAAACCAGTCTGGCGACTTGGACTCTATTGTGTCATCGATTAGTTATGCTTACTATTCACACATTTTCTGTGAGGCGTCGATCAGCAACAAGACAAAAAGACTGGGTGAAAATCAGAAGCGTTGGATCTTGCCGATATTGAATTTCAAGCAGGACGAGCTTGCGTTACGGAAAGATGTGATCTACTTGCTCGAGCGCTTGCAGATTAGCCAAAAGAGCCTTTGTTTCATTGACGATATTGCAACTATTTCAAGAAGCAGCCAAGCCAAAGATATGGTTGATTTGGTGCTTGTGGACCATAACTCGATCGAAAACAATATCAAAAAGCACCTCTACAATGGCCACAACGTCGTTTCAATAATTGACCATCACAAGGACGAGCAGCAGTATTTTGATGCCCAACCTAGAATTATCAGTCCCGTAGGATCATGTTCGACATTGGTGTCTGAGTACTGGCTCAAACAGCTCGGTGTGATCAATAATGGCGAGGGCGACAGCTACAGCGTAAACAGGGGCCAAATGGAGCAATTGAGCTCCGTGGTGGATTTTGGTGAGTTAATGACGTTTGTGGTCAGTCCGTTGTTAGTCGATACTGCCGAGCTCAAGTTCAAAACCACTGATACTGATATCCGGATATTCAAAGTCTACAATGAGATCATCGCTATTGCTAATGCCGGTCTCGACGCCAAATCCAACTTCACTTCTGACTTCGACACTTGTGCGTTGTTTGCAGACTTGAAAAGAGAGAAGGACAGAATTGACGATCTCAGTATCGCCAGCATTATCAAAAAGGACTACAAGAGCTACGCGTTCCAAGTTGCAGATGCAGGAGCCAAGGTAAAGGTTATTGCCAGTGGGTCTGCTGCAAAAGACGTTAACGACGACGGAAAAACGATCACTGTCGGCATTGCTTCGGTGGTGAAACCTATCGAGTGGCTAGTCCAGCGGGACGGGTACGATGTCGTCAACGATAGCGTGGATCAGTTTGGCCGCGAAAACAATGTCAACCTCGTGGTAATACTCACAAACAGCACAGATGCGCAGGGGCAGTACTGCAGAGAGTTGGCGCTCAAGCCAGTGGTGACCGGCGGCCGGGAGAATGACGACATCAACAAGCAGTTGGCAAAGTTGGTCACGGAGGGACTACTCGAAAGCGATCTCAAGTTGGAGTCCAAGGGGAAGTCCGGAAACAGCGTTGACAAGCTATCTGTGTACCAGCAGAAGAACGTCAAGGCCAGCCGGAAGCAGGTGGCCCCAGTCGTCGGCGACATAATCAGGTGCTGAGGGGAGGAGGGGCGAGCCGGAGAGTTTGCGGAATTATACTACTGGCATCAAATACGGAAACCGCAAAGTGTGCAATTGATAATAGACTTTTAATGTTTTTCCAGCGCTTCCTGTTTGGAAAAGGCTGTTACTGGTAGCACAGCCAAATGTAGAACCTCAACTCTCCCTCTGAAAATCCCGGCAGGACGTCTGATCGTCTTGATCGAATGGGCCGCTTTACGTAAGCCCTACTTATGGCGGTCCTGGCAAGTCTTTTTGCAGCGGGTGTAGTTGTGTGCAAGGATAGAACATTATTAATAGCAATTTTGTGTAACGGCCGGACCTTCTTCGTCGAGACTATCCGGAAAAATTAGCGCTGGGAGTGACAGCGCAAGCGGCCTTGCCACGGGCCGGAACACAGTCGCCCTGTTTTTCCCGAGAACCGCGAAAGAGCATACAAGACCTGAGGCAGTACGCTTCTGCGCGGAAAACTATGACAAATGGAAACGGAGTTGTGAGACTAAAGTTCCCAAGCATCCTGGGTGATTTCACTTGCCAACAGAGTTATTTCCTACCGGCTGGCTCGCCGTAATGCCGGCTGAGCGGCCGGGGCTAGCTAAAGATCTTCCGGCAAATTTTTTAGCACCCAGGGGTCTCCAGCGAAAAACATGGGTTCTGTCCTGGTGCGAGATGAGCGCTCATATCTCGTATCGGAGATAATGTTGCACAAAGCGCACAGCGTTATTTACTTGTGCCCACGGTTTAGTAATCACGGCCAGGGTTGTTGCGGGGACAGTATTTGCCGCTTGCCGTTTTCGTACATGACATGCCTCTTATGGCGGCTTTTGGCGGGGGACGCAGAGCAATACCCATCGGGATGGGATACCTCATACTGGAACGACCGTCGTGGCCGCCTGACACAGGAAGCTTGGCGTTATACGGAGACCATTGCCAATCTGAGAAGTTTGCCCGAGAAGCGTCGTTGGAGCTTGTATGTGGTGCTCCGGGTAGCCCACTATGGCCACCGCTCTGGTCGCCGCTCCGCAACTTTGTTTTTCAAGGGCCCTGGGGGGCTTCGGATAACTAATCATTCCAGCTTCCGGCATACATGGAAATTTCGGTGCGTGTGTGTGCGTATGTGCGTACGTGCGTGCGGGCGCGCTCGGAGCGCTGGAACAGAAAAATACCCATTCCGAGTAGCTGCCACACACAACAACGACCGCCATGAGCAGTAGCCGCGCGCCTTGGCATGCTGCACGGAGCGGCGGAAGAAAAAAACAAAGGTTAGAAAAGAAGAATAAAACAGAATAAAAAGAAAAAAGACAGGCGAAGCAAATAACGGCAGTGTTGGTCGTCGGTGTTAGCCGGAAGTAATACCTCTTCAGAATAGTGTGTGCAGCGCGGACATTTATAAATACAGAGCGCCCTCCTGGATTTCCTCATTTGATTTCCAGGTTCCCCTCGCTACAATTAGTCCGCCACACACCTGACACAATACAGTCAGAACAGGCTCGCACTTTTTCAACTCCATTCGCGCGTCGGCAAGCCTACGTTTCCACTTTCCACCCTTTCATTTTCCACAGTTCCATTTTCTGCCTTTCTGTTGTGCGCGCTTAGTCCCCTATTCCACCCGCTCAGCTATCATCCATCCCACATGAGCTCCAACGAAGCCTCCGACCTCATGGGCAAGGGCAGCGACGGTAGCATCTCCGACGCGGAGCCTGCCCGCTACGACGGCTTCAACGAGAACATTGCCGCCAGGGTCAAGGACCTCGCCAGAACATTATCCCGCTCCTCGTCCCTCCGGTCGGTCCCCTCCAACAGCTCTCTCTACTCGTTCTCCAAGGTTCCCGGCGTCTCGACTTATGGTCACGACGTAGACCTCGACCCCCGCTTGGACCCTAATTCGGACTCGTTCGACTCCAAGTTGTGGGTCATGAACTTTAAAAAGTTGTTGGATACGGACCCAGACTACTACAAGCCGGCCACTTTGGGCGTCTCGTTCAAGAGCTTGCGCGCCTATGGCGACGCTGTCGACTCCGACTACCAATCCGACTTTGCCAACTTTATCCCAAAATACGCCAACCAATTTCTTAACAAGTTTGTTTTGCGTAAACAGCCCCCATCCTTTGACATTTTGAAGCCAATGGACGGCTTGGTCAAGCCGGGCGAGCTCTGCGTGGTCCTTGGCAAGCCTGGTGCCGGCTGCTCCACCTTTTTGAAGTCTATCGCTACCCAGACCCATGGTTTCCACGTTGCCAAAGACTCGCATCTTTCTTATGACGGGCTCACCCCAAAAGAAATCCACAGAAACTACAGAGGAGACGTTGTTTACTGTGCCGAAACCGAGTTTCACTTCCCAAACTTGACCGTCGGCGACACTTTGAAGTTTGCCGCCCTCATGCGTGCCCCAAGCAACAGACCGGAGGGCGTTTCCAGAGACGAGTACGCCCAGCACATGACCGATGTCATTATGGCCACCTACGGTTTGAGCCACACCAAAAATACCAAAGTCGGTAACGATTTCATCCGTGGTGTTTCTGGTGGTGAGAGAAAGAGAGTCTCCATTTGTGAAGTTGCCCTTGCCGCTGCTAAAGTCCAGTGTTGGGACAACTCCACCAGAGGTTTGGATTCTGCCACTGCCTTGGAGTTTATCAAAGCCTTGAAGACCTCTGCCGTCGTTGCTGGTGCCACTCCTTTGATTGCCATTTATCAGTGCTCCCAAGGTGCCTACGACTTGTTTGACAAGGTCCAGTTGTTGTATGAGGGCTACCAAATCTTCTTTGGTGACGCCAAAGAAGCTAAGCAGTACTTCCTCAAGATGGGTTACGAGTGTCCTCAAAGACAGACCACTGCAGACTTTTTGACCTCCATCACCTCTGCCGCCGAGCGTACTCCTAAGAAGGGCTATGAAAACAAGGTTCCTAGAACTCCAAAAGAATTTTACGAGTACTGGATGAACTCGCCAGAGCACGCCAAGCTCATTGACGAAATTGACAATTACAACTTGCGCATCACTGAAACCAAAAACTCTGCAGAATTCAGAGAGTCCCACTTGGCCAGACAAGCCAAGGGCGCTCGTGGTGGCTCTCCATATACTGTAACCTATGCTATGCAAGTCAAGTATATTATGCACAGAAACTGGTTGAGAACCAAAGGTGATCCTTCCATAACGTTGTTCATGATTATTGCTCAAACCATCATGGCCTTGATCATTTCATCCGTCTTTTACAACTTACCCAAAACCACTGAATCCTTCTATTACAGAACTGCCGCTTTATTCTTTGCCATCTTATTCAATGCTTTCGGCTCGCTTTTGGAAATTTTTTCTCTTTTCGAAGCTCGTCCAATTGTCGAAAAGCACAAGACCTACGCATTATATCATCCCTCTGCTGACGCTTTTGCTTCGATCATGTCGGAATTGCCAACCAAGCTTATCATCGCCATGTCTTTTAACTTGACATACTATTTTATGGTCAACTTGAGACGTTCCCCTGGTCGGTTCTTCTTCTACTTGCTTATCAACTTCACTGCCACCCTTACCATGTCCCACTTGTTTAGAACCATTGGTTCCGCAAGTAGTTCCTTGTCTCAGGCCATGACTCCTGCCTCTATCTTGTTATTGGCTATCGTGATCTTTACAGGTTTTGTGATTCCAACTCCAAACATGCACGGCTGGTGTCGTTGGATCAACTACATCAATCCTATTGGTTATGCCTTTGAGTCCTTGATTACTAATGAGTTCCATAGCCGTAACTTTGACTGCTCTCAGTATGTTCCAGTTGGCCCTGGATACCCAACCTCTGGAGACAATGTTGTTTGCACTCCAGTCGGTTCTATTGCCGGTCAACCATACGTTAATGGGGACGCCTACATTAACCAGTCCTTTCGATACTTCAACTCCCACAAATGGAGAAACTGGGGTATTTGTCTTGCCTTTTGTATCTTCTTTCTCTTTGTCTACATTACATTTTGTGAATACAATCAAGCCGCTATGCAAAAAGGTGAAATATTGCTTTTCCAACGCAAGTCCTTGAAGAAACTCAAGAGCCAAAAGAGATCGGCCAACGATGATGATCTTGAGGGTGGCGTCATTGACGAGAAAGTTGCCCCAGAGTTTGACGATGAGAAGTCTGGCAATAGTAGTAGCTCTCCACAAAATGGCCAAGAGCACAAGAGAATCTTCCATTGGAGAGACTTGACTTATCAAGTCAAGATCAAAAATGAAGACCGTGTCATTTTGAACGAAGTCTCTGGTTTTGTCAAACCAGGTACCGTTACTGCCTTGATGGGTGCCTCTGGTGCCGGTAAAACTACCTTATTGAATGCTTTGTCTGCCCGTTTGACCTCTGGTGTTATTACTAGTGGTACCCGTATGGTTGATGGCCGTCCATTGGACAATTCCTTTCAGAGATCTATTGGTTATGTCCAGCAGCAAGATTTGCACTTGCAAACCTCCACTGTCCGTGAAGCCTTGACCTTTTCTGCCTTGTTGCGTCAACCTGATTCCGTCCCAAGAGAAGAGAAGCTTGCCTATGTTGACTATATTATTGACTTGTTGGAAATGAACAAATACTCTGATGCTGTTGTTGGTGTCAGTGGTGAAGGTTTGAATGTTGAGCAAAGAAAAAGGTTGACCATTGGTGTTGAGTTGGCTGCTAAGCCTGAATTGTTAGTGTTCCTCGATGAGCCAACCTCTGGTTTAGACTCCCAAACCGCCTGGTCCATTTGTCAATTGATCAGAAAGCTTGCCAGTCACGGTCATGCTATCTTGTGTACCATCCATCAACCTTCAGCTATCTTGATACAAGAGTTTGACAGATTATTGTTTTTGCAAAAAGGTGGTGAAACTGTCTATTTTGGTGAGTTAGGTGACAGTTGTCATACCATGATCAACTACTTTGAAAAATATGGTGCTCCAAAATGTCCACCTGAGGCCAACCCAGCCGAATGGATGCTTGAAGTTATTGGTGCTGCTCCTGGTTCCCACGCTAAGCAAAACTACTATGACGTTTGGAAACAATCTTCTGAGTATCAGGACTTGCAAAAGGAGCTTGACACTATGGAAGTCGAGTTGTCCAAAATTCCTGTGAACGAGGACCCAGAAAAATTGAAGTTTTATGCTGCTCCATTCTGGAAGCAGTACATTTTGGTCACCAAGCGTGTCTTCCAGCAAACCTGGAGAACCCCAAGTTATACCTATTCCAAGCTCCTTATGACGATTACATCTTCGTTGTTTAATGGTTTTATTTTCTACAAGTCCAAGAAGTCTTTAATTGGTATGCAAACCCAGATGTTCTCGGTCTTTATGTTTATGACGGTATTCAATTGTTTGGTGCAACAATATTTGCCGAATTTCGTCTTCCAGAGAGACTTATATGAGGTTAGAGAACGACCATCCAGAACCTTTTCCTGGGTTGCTTTTATCACTGCGCAAATCACCTCTGAGATTCCATGGCAATTCGTGTGCGGTACCGTCTCTTTCTTCTGCTGGTACTACCCTATTGGATTGCAAAATAATGCTTCTGATGCTGGCAACCTTCACGGCAGAGGCGCCTTGATGTGGATTCTTGTTGTAATGTTTTATGTCTACACCTCCACTATGGCCCAGCTTTGTATCTCATTCCAGGAACTTGCCGAGAATGCTGCCAACTTGGCTTCGATGTTGTTCACTGCTTGCTTGATCTTTTGTGGTGTCTTGGCTGGCCCAAATGCGTTGCCTGGCTTCTGGATATTCATGTACAGGGTCAACCCATTCACCTACTTGGTCGACGCTATGTTGTCCACTGGTATCTCTGACACCTCCGTGACCTGTGCTGCTAATGAGTATGTGAAGTTCAAGCCTGCTGGTGGCAAGACCTGTGCTGAGTACATGAAGCAATACATGGCTGTTGGAGGCGGTTACTTGTCCGAAACATCTAAGATGTCGACTGACGAGTGTTCCTTCTGCACCATGAGTAGCACCAACCAGTTTTTGGACTCCCTTAGTATCGACCCAGGCAACAAGGGCCGTGATACCGGTATCTTTTCTGCTTTTATCTTTATCAACATTGGTTTCACTATATTCTTCTACTGGTTGGCCAGAGTTCCAAAGGGTGCCGGCAAGAGATCTGCTTGAGTGACTCTTTCTTGATTTTACCTGATATCCTTTTAATTGTTTTATCATTTTTTTATTTCACATCATTGAACTGTTTCACATCATTTCATGCATCACTTGTTATTTGTTCTTTTTCATAATGACTGCCATTTGACTATTTATTTTATTTATTTTGTTATTACTATTTTTTTTTTCTTTTGGCTTTCAATTCCATCGTGTCTTTTAATTTAATTTCCTTCATTCGTTCTTTGACTTTTATTAATTATTATCAGCCTGCTATGTTCAATATAAAATACATAAAGTTACAGTATACTATCTAACTTTTCTCTATTGCAGACAATGCTGCAAGTAACGTAAATGTTGTGATTAAATGGTCTACATTGTATCCAAGGTTCTAGTGAGAAACAACAGGAAAAAAAGGTACCAAAAATACTGGCGGTATAATACTGATAAGGCGCTTTTATATTGTCATAGTCGTATGTGGCTCAGCATTGTATTACATGAAGCTTGTGCTCAGACAAATCCATGAACGCTTTTTTCGAATACCGCAGCCAGAAGCTTGCCAATTTTCAACTAGATTTGTTGATGACCAGTAAAGGAAATGCTTAACAATTTACCGTACAGTGTTTTGAGTCTAAATTATGGTGCGCCTCTCAGCTACTCTGCTTGGCTGCCTTTCTATCGCATTATAATTTAAAGTCTCCTCACGGCTTGTAATTGTTTGATACCGTCAGGACTCCAGGTATCTCGCGCTGTATTCGGCGCAGTACTTTACGGCATCACTCAACGCACAGCCAACCAAGCGCGACCCCAACCGTTTCGCGTCCTCGGCGCTGAAGCCCTCACCGCTCTCACCATCCTCGCCACGGAGAGCCTCCTCAATTATTGTCACAACATACTTTGCAAACCCTTTAATCTGGATGAGTTCCGTCCCGGCATCTGCTTGTGACACTGTGAGTGTCATTGTGTCCCCGACGCCTTCTCCGTCGTCTTCGGGAACATCCCACAGCGTTATTCCATTAACAACAAGCACCAGCTTCTTGCCGTCGCAGGTCCCATGGGTGTCGCCCCGGTAGCTCCGCACAACATAGTTGAACCCCAAGGAGGACAGCACCGCAAGCGCCAGAAAGGCGCCGTTGGGGCTCTCGGAAAGAAGGACTATCGCGGGCCGGTAGAAGGTCTTGCCGCAGCCGCACTTTTTCAAGTGGGTGCGAGAGAACAGGACCCAATAGTTGCGCGCGTTGGCTTGCGACGGTGACAGAAGACGCGCAGTGACAGAATCCGGCACCCTGAACACAGTGGACCCTCCCCCGAGACGGCGCTGCTGGCGGTTGAGCTTTTGCTGGTTCGGATGCGGACGGGTCTTGGTGGTCGCGAATGTGTCGTGCTTAGCTTGGAGCCTGTCGCGGGGCAGGAGGTTCGCAATGTCGCAGAGGCCGTCACCGAGACTGCACTCGAGCACAAGAAGCGGTTCGAAGCTGTATATGAGCCTGATGGTGTTGTGGCGGGGGGCGAGCATGTGCTGTGGTTGGGTGTCAGGGCGGTGCTGTTGCCGTTGCGGGGCCTCGTTTAAAGGCATCCAGTTCTTCTCTACCCCCAACATGAGGGCATCTTTGACTCTGAGCGGCACCGAGGAGCCTTCAAAGAGCTTCATGGCCCAGAGACGCCGTGCTTTGAGTTTGCTGTCGAACATGTTGAACGTGACGACAGGATAGCCGTCTGTGTCAAGCGACACCTTGGGGTCCTCGGGGCCCATGAACAGTCCCGCGCGATGTGGCTTGAAGCGAATATTCAAGATGTTTGGGAACACCATCTCAACAGTCCTCCAGTCCGCGCCGGCAGGGTCTTTGTAGCGGAAGGAAAGTGGGCCCCGGATCTCGTCCAATGCCTCGGTGTACGCCTTCACCGCAACGAAGCTCACTTTCGGCTTGTCCTTCTCGCCCAGCGGGATGTACAGCACACGGTGGGCGAAAAGGTGGACCCTGTGCTCGGGGAGATACACCGAGTTGCCGCCAAACTGCACCCACGTCGTGCGCAAGACCTCGTACTCCGACGGCCACTCACCGTCGCCATCGCCGCCACGGGGGTCTTGCACAATGTGCCGGTACAGGGAGCGCAAGAGCATGTCCCGCAAGACCTTGATACCGTCATTGCTGAACTCCAAGCTGGTCCTCGTGGTGGAAAACTGGCCCATCTTCTTGCGGCAGGGAAGGGGATTGTTGCCATTGTTATTGCTATTGTTGCTATTGTCATTGTTATTGTCATTGTTATTGTCATTGTTTCCCACGCTAGCCCCCACAAGGTGGGTAGAAAACTGGTACTGGACAAACTCATCGTCGTAAAAGAACCTTGCGCCTGGAGTGGTACCGTTCAAGACGGCGGGTACATTGAAGTCAAAGTACTTGAAGACGTTCGCCTTTTGGTAGTCTGCAAGAGTAAACAAGACAGGCCCGCCGGCGCCGCCGGCGGGCCTTCTGGCGGACGCCAACCGGCGACACCAGAGGAGCACAAGCACGCCGAGCACGGCGGCGGTGACTCTGGCCAACTTGGATGCTGCGATAGTGCGGAGCATTGTATAGTGCGGGTGTCCTTGTACAGAGAAAGCGAAGACAAGTGTGTATTAGGATACACGGCGGGCGAGCTTTGCGCTTTGACAGGCTTGGCAACGGTCGCAGGCGTCTCGCTTACACACCCCTACACCAACATCTCTACACCATCTGTGTTTCACGCGCTTATTACATCATTAAGGCCGGGTCACATGTAAAGGGAGCTATCGGTGTCCTTTTTGGCCTGTTTGGGTAGTCCTGTTTGGACGGCAGACCGTGCTGGTAGTCTGAGGCAGTAACGGAAAGGGGATTTCCACTGGGTACGGGGCAAGCGCTTAAAGTTTAGTTTTTTATCCTGCGTGACATGTCTATTAACTTTTCTTGCAGAGCAGGCTCAATACGGCTGTTCCTCAGGACCGCCGTGACACGTCTTTGACACTGTAAAGCTGTCGTGAACTTGGTCGACTACCTCGGAAGGCCTTGGCTCACCCATCCTGGAAACAGACGCCCCTGTAGCGCGCGTAGCAATAACATGCCACGAACACGATATGCAAAGCCGCACCATACTCGCATGTTCGTACAGGAAGGTCCGCCCGCCCGAAGCTATCTTTTTCACGATAGGGTCCACTCATATCTTGACAGTACGCCAGAAGTAACATATATGTATTCGTATGTGCTCAAATGCCGTTTTATTTTATTTATTTTATTTATTTTATTTATTTTATTTATTTTATTTATTTTATTTATTTTATTTATTTTATTTATTTATTTTATTTATTTTATTTATTTTATTTATTTTATTTATTTTATTTATTTTATTTATTTTATTTATTTTATTTATTTATTTTATTTATTTTAAACTATTTATCTATTCACTCAGTTATATTCAGGCACGTGCCATCCCTACGCTGTTTGGAAAATTTTTCTGTTTTTCTTCCTGTCTCGGGGCGCCTAACAGTGGTGGTCGCCGGAGAAGCGTCCTTGTGTCAAACCTTCTAGCCTTGCAAGCCTTGCAAGCCGCTGTTTGCCACTAGTAGCGTGCCCGTCCTTTTGGCGTTGGCTGTCCATCCTGCTTCCTGTCTACACGCTGCTTACGCTTCTCTTGATATCCCACCCAGCCTGTCATCTTGTCCTCATACAGCGCTTGCATCCGCCCAACCCCAGGGTCCCGCCAATTGCAGACCGCGCATTAACAAGGCCAACTCATCGCGTTCGCTAGTTTCGGCCATTAGCACTTGCCCCGCAAATCAGCTATTCCTATTCATTTCTTCCATCATCCATCGCCATTGCTGCTGCCGCTGCTGTTGCTGCCGCTGACAGTCCCCTCGTACTGCCAATGGTAACAGCACACACTGCATCGCCCCCACCATGACTCCGGAAATCCTCGGAAACACCCAGAACAAGAAAAGCAGCAACGGACCGTCCCTCCTGGACCGCCCAGTGTCCCCGGCCCCAGGCGATGGCCTCCAGCCCGCCCTCCTTGACGACAGGCACCCTGCCGCCAAGGCAATCCGCAATAGACGCGACAAGACGTCCCTCGAGTACGTGGTGATGACCGCCGTCGCCGGCGGCATTGCGGGTTGCAGCGCCAAAACCCTCATTGCCCCGCTCGACCGCATCAAGATCCTCTTCCAGACGTCGAACCCTGAGTTCAAGGCCTACTCTTCCTCCTTCTTTGGCCTCTCCAGGGCCGCAAAGAAGATCTACCGCAACGACGGCTTCATTGGCTTCTTTCAGGGCCACTCAGTGACGCTATTCCGTATCTTCCCCTACGCCGCAATCAAGTTTGTGGCGTACGAGCAGATCCGCCACTTGCTCATCCCCAACGACTTGTACGAGACCAACGGCAGAAGACTCCTCGCCGGCTCCATCAGCGGCATTATCTCGGTCTTCTTCACTTACCCCTTGGACTTGCTCAGAGTGAGAATGGCCTTTGAGACGAGGTACAACAGCACCGCAAACAAGAAGCAGAGCGCATTCATGAACGGAAGGCTACTACGAACCGTCCATTCCATCTTGAAAGAACCGACAAAGTACCAGTTACGCATAAAGGCTGCTCCTTCTTCATTATCAGCATCATCTTCATTATTATCACCGTCATCGTCAGTGCTCCTGAAGAACATCCTCGGAATAACCAACTTTTACCGCGGTTTTTCGCCTACCATCTTGGGCATGATCCCCTACGCCGGCGTCTCCTTCTGGACCCACGACTCGGTCCATGACATCTTCCGCTCCAAGTTCCTCGCCAAGTTTACGGTCGATTACGACCAGCCGTCCCACTCACACATAACACCCAACTCCAGCTCAGGCTCGCCCGCAAGCTCGGTCACTAAACACAAGCACAGCCACGATGACCGACCGCCCCTCAAGGCATGGGCCCAGCTCATTGCTGGCGGTGTCGCTGGCCTTGTCTCCCAGACCGCCGCGTATCCCTTCGAGGTCATCCGGCGCCGCCTCCAGGTGGGCGCCGTCGCCGACGGCGGTGTGTACCGCACCATTCCTGAGATGGCACGCATCATCCACCATGAGCGCGGCCTTCGCGGCTTCTACGTCGGCTTGAGCATTGGCTACATTAAGGTCTTCCCGATGGTGGCGTGCTCCTTTTTCGTCTACGAGCGCTTCAAGTTTCTCATGGGAATCTGAATCCTGCGAATGAGATTGGCTGTCGTTCAGAAAATAACTCACAAGATGGCGGTTCCGTTTTGTCCTTGGAAATATAAACGTTTGTATCTTTGGTTCAGTCGCCTCTGCTTTCTTTATCCTGTTTTTTCCTTTCCATTGTGAATGACATCGAGATTACAGGCTCTATCACCACGCTCAGACAATGGTATGGAGTTTAGACCCATTTGGGCCTGCTTTGAGCCCATTGCTCATATTATAGATCGACTCATTTCCTTCGCCGTCCCTGTTTGATACTTTGTTCTTGATTTGTTTTCTTCTTTTCTGGCTTTTTGTTCTCTTTTTCTACCATTACGTTTTTTCCATTCATATCATGCATTCACTCAGTCTTTACTCGATACTATTTGATTCGTAGAAAAATAAACCACAGCATAAAAAACGAAAAAAAGAAAAAAGAAAAAGAAAAAGAAAAAGTAACAATGGCTATGAAACGGCAATGTAATCTATCAATTATATTATTGATTGTTTCAAAGGATAGATCAACATACACAAGTTGCGTCAAAGGAATGTTCTTTTAAAAGACTTCTAAGAAGGACAAACAAAAAGTGTAAATACCGCACTTAGGCGGAGAAAGATATCTTAAGAATGTATTCCATCTGTAACATTTTGTCTACAAATAACATGACCGACAACCGAAACTATATACAATAATAATCACTCAACTTTGTTTTTTGAGTGGGAAAGAAAAAAATCTCCCTCACTTTAGAGAAAAAAGTTCCACCACTTTTTCTTCTTGGAAGGATTGGTGCCAAACTTTTCCGTATCAAGGTCAGAGTAAACGTTTTCGGTACCACCCACTTTCTTTTGAGTCTGCGGCGCCTTGTTTGCAATCTCCAAGTTCTTCTTGATAGCCTGCTTCGAGAGCAACGCGTTCTTGAGCCCCTGGGTCTGGATATTCTGCTTAGTGACATTGTACACGGACCTAGTCGACGTCTTGCCAATGTTGAAGCCAAGTCTCTGGAGATGGCGCACAATGACCGGGGTCAAGTAGGCAGTGATCGGGAGTCGGATAAACACAAGGGACTTGTGCACACCGTACGCAATCAAAAAAGTTGTCATGAAGGCGCTATAGTCCCTCTTACCCTTCTTGTCACCGTCCTTGATATCATTATTATTGCCAGCACTGCTGGTTTCGTCAGTACTGTTTGCAAGGCTATAGTGCTGCTGGATGTCCTCCTGTTGAGAATCTTTAGTCTTCTGCTGATCTTCGTTCTTTTTGCCGAACCCGAAAAACTGTTTGATGTTCTTTTTCCAATCGTTGATCTTCTCGTCTCCGACACTGGCGACAAAGAGATAGCACAACGGCAAGTCGATGGCCGACAAAAACAAGTAGACGCCCAACGCCGCGTAACCGTATTTCTTCATTAACGCTTTAATACCACTGGCCTTTTTCTCATTATCACTGTTCTCGCCATCTTTGCCATCTCCTGATTTGCCCTCGCTATTGGCGCTTCCGCTCCCACTGGTATTCTCTCTCACAACCCCGCTGGCGTCTCTAAGTTCCGCTCTCTTTGCAGCAGACCCAACAAACTGGACAGTTCCTCCTTGGTGAAGTTGTCTAGCCCAGATACTATAACTCAATGGCATACTTGAACTTATTGACTGCACTTTTAAATATGTCGCCCTGTGTCCCGAAAAGCGTACCACGCTGGCATCCGAAGAGATCCGTCTGGCGGCAATCTTTGACAAATTGGCGCCGCTTCCAATAACCCCATTCGACTTCCATAAGCCAATAGGCCTGAGAACAGTGACCATTGTTCTTAAAATTCTAATAATTGTTTGTGGTTGAGGGCGTCTACAACTTGAATTCGCGACGGAGGGCGAATTAGGAAAGTTGCCTTTTTTTTATTTCTTCCCGGAAAACTCTCTTCGGAACTTCTCAAACGGCAATTCGAATAAAATATTCTAAAATTGCTTTTTCTTTTCTGTCAGATTTTCCGCGCTCTCTTTATGCATGTATATGTTATTATATGCGTGAGCGACGTGAGTATCGCATACCCTTTCAATACTTTGAGAGGCACCGAGATTTTCATGCCAGAAGCAATTGATTTTGATATCTACATGAACTATTAGAAAGTAGCTCGAAAAAGGAGTGGTAAAGGTTATATTGAGTACTTGCTTAAAGCCCCGAAGGAGGCTCGGAGATAAAAATATAATGGTTTCTTTAGCTTTTCCTGAAAGAATGGATATGTACTTTAGGACGCAACAAATCAAAAATGGTCAAACAACCTTTATCCGGCTTTTGAAGACCAATTAAAATATAGTTTGATGTATACATGGCATTGATAGGCTACAAATAAGAAACATGGGAAAGGGTAAAGGAACAAAGTGAATTATGACTAGTGAACAAAATATACATTACAACAATTAAAAACAAAAGTTTTTTAAATAAAGCGTAACAAAAAAGTAAGCTTTTTCTAGAACTACTTTTCGCCACTAAAATAAGAAGATATGCTCTTGTCTTCGTGCCCGGCCTTGCTGCTGCCTCTTCTGTTGTATTTGGTACCTGGCTTTGGACCTGGCTTTTTGGAATACTTGGTGCCTGGTTTAGGACCCGGTTTTTTCTTCATGGCACCCGTAGTTGTGGTTCTCGACGCAGCAGCGGTCTTCAGCCTTGCGGCAGCTTTGCCATTTGCCGCCTTCTTCTTAGCTGGCGCTTTAGCTTTACTGACTTTTTGCTTCTTTCTCTTCTCCAAAGCTTCAAGAGCATCCTCTTTTTTGGTTTTTAAAGCTTTGCGTTTTCTTTCAATTGTATCCTTCAATTCCTTTTCATCGGTCTCAATTTCCTTAACGACATTGGCCAATAAACTATTGCATCTTCTATTCAACTCGGTGATGGTTCTTGTTTTTAAGAAATAGTCAAACTTGAAAATGTTAGATTTCATAATCTCTTTATGTATGGTTTCGTATATTCCTTCAGAGTCAATTCCGTGTTTGAAAAGCTGCACGAGCAAGAAGGCGTCTTCTTCTGGAGTAAATGAGGCTTTAGCCCCCGTGGTTGGTGGAAACTTGAGCTCCAACTGTTTGAGTGGAACTTCATACTGAGAAATCTTCTTGTGTAAGCATTTCTGCTGCTTGATTTGTTTGGCAATTTTTTCTTCACCTTGCTCAATCTGCAAAACATATCTTTCAAAACCGTCGATTTCTTGGTACCTTTGCCAAAATGTGTCCCAGTACTTTTCAATTTCTTCATAGGACTTGATGTTCATGACAACATTGTTTTCTATCATTTCTCTGGCAATAGCATCAATCGCATTTCTTCCGTACTTGGCAGAGGCTTGAATGAAATGATTAAATTCTCTTCTAGACCAATTACCGTAACCTTCTTCAAGATACTTTTCTTTAAGTTTTTCCTCTTTTTCCGTCAATGGAAGGGCATGATCAATTTCAAACTGTTCTAATTGAGCGTCAAACTCAAGGTCGCTGGCATTCAATAACTTGTTGTTATTTACCGTTTTGCTGCTCACTGGAGGTACTTTATAATTTATCAGTTTTCTGTACCAGTTCTTTTCCTTTTCATGCAAGACATAGAGGTCTGGTGAGTAGAACTGATGGTCATATAACGAAATTTGCTTCGGCGGTTTTGGTCCCTTTGGCTCGGTAGACGCCGTTCTACCTCCCGTATTCAACACATCTCTATAATAACCATCAATGCTGTAGTTTTCTTTTCTTTCTCTTTTACCTGGATTTAACCACATAAACCCAGAGCCAATTTTCGTGGTGCTATGCTTCTTTTTGAAGTCAGTGCCGTTCCATTGGTATGCAGATGTGTTATCATTATCTGGACCCTGCAATTCGTCAAAACCCAACTTGGCATACTTGCTATTCAATTCCTTGGTACGTTGCTCACTACTAGACAAAAGAGCATCCAAGTCAACCTCATTATTAGCTTCTTCACCATCGCCGCTGCCTTTCACACTAGTAGTACTAGCACCGTTGCCAGCGGATGAAGTATCGAAAATATCCTGAGCTCCATGTCTGATCATATTCAACAACTCATCCTTGTCCACTTTTTGATTGTTGGCACTTGGAGCAACTCTTGCTTGCTGAATAACGACTTGGTCTAATCTCAACTTTTTCATGGCTCTTTCCAAAACTTGTTCTTCAATGGAATTTTCCGTAACCATTCTAAAAACCTTAACTTGCTTTTTCTGCCCAATTCTGTGAGCTCTGTCCATAGCTTGCAAGTCAGCTTGAGGGTTCCAATCAGAATCATAGAGCACAACGACGTCAGCACTGGTCAAGTTAATACCCAAGCCACCGGCTCTGGTAGTCAATAAAAAGACAAACTTATCCGACCCTTCTGCATTGTATTCATCAATTTGTCTGATACGGTCCTCGTGCTCAGTGGAACCATCTATACGGCAGTATTTGTGTCCTCTGAAATAACAATAATCTTCCATAATGTCTAGCATTCTGCTCATTTGAGAAAAAATCAACACTCTCGATCCTTCAGCTTTAAATTTTTTTAGCAAATTATCCAAAACTTTGAGCTTCTGAGAGTTATAAACTAAATGCTCATCAGTAGTATAAGGTGGGCCTGGCTCAACACCATCAAATAAGTACGGATGGTTACAACATTTTCTCAACTGCATTACAATATTCAATAATCTCGTTTTGGATTCTTTTTTACCATTCAAACCGTTAATAGCATCGAGATCTTTTTCAAGAAGCTTTCTGTAGAGTCTTTTTTGGAGTGGAGATAAATTTACATAAAGATTCAATTCTTTCTTTGGGAGCAATGATTTCTCGACTTGGGATTTGATACGACGTAACAAAAATGGGGAAAGGATTGTGTGTAACTGCCTGATTATATCCTGCTGATGCTCCACGTCTTCTTTCGAAAATTCTGCGGTTTCATCTTTATTTGCGCTATTGGAAGCTGAGCTGCCAAAATATTCATCAAAACCTTCGGCGTCACTGAACACATCAGGTAAAATGAAATTTAACAATGCCCAAAGCTCATGTAAATTATTCTGCAAAGGGGTGCCAGTAATTAAAAGTCTATTCCTGGAAGAGAATAGTCTGATAACTTGACTGAGCAAACTCTGCTCGTTCTTAATACGATGAGCTTCATCAATGATAATGTAGCTCCAATTGAACTTTTTCAAAGTTGTCTTTTCTTTGATGACTATTTCGTAAGAGGAGATAATCACATCAAAATCACAATTGAGAATTTCATTATTAATCAAATCTGCTCTTTGCTCCTTATCACCAGTTAGCACTGTAGTTTTAAACTGCGGAATCCACTTACTGAACTCTCTTTGCCAGTTTTCTAATGTTGACTTTGGCACGATAACCAAATGTGGGCCAACAATATTTCTGAAGAATCTCAAATATCCCAAAAATGAAATTGTTTGCAAGGTCTTACCAAGGCCCATTTCATCGGCCAAAATGCCTGACAAATTGTTTTCATGTAACGATACAAGCCAGTTGAGACCCTGAATTTGATAGTCTCTCAATGTACCATTGATATATAGTGGTGACTCAGTGAATTCTATAATGTCGGAGTCGTTTTCGGCATCTAGCAACTCTGCGTCTTCTTCTTTTTCTGTTTTACGTCTTCTGGCGTTTTCGTGTCCATTATATTGCGAAGAGCCTTTGCCGCCGTCCCCTAGTAGATTTTTGCTACGGCTGCGCTGTTCAACGACCTCGACAATATGCTTGAATTTTGGATCCTTGTCAGCTTTGGACTGAAAGAATCTTTTAAAGAGATGTGACAAGTCTAGTAAATAGCGGTATCTCTTTGATATTTCACTTATTCTAGATTCGTTGAGAAATAAGTCTTTTGATTCGTCCAAGAAATAGAATGTCTTTCGATCTAGGTTCTTGTTATTGATGTAGTCTCTTTCTAATTCGGGTGTTGAGAACTCGCTGGCCGTCCCGCTTTCTAAGACAAAGGGCTTTTTGACATCACGGATTGGGCTAGCGGTTTTGTCAACTGTATTCTCATGATCAGACAGTTTTGATTCTGTCATTATTCAACTATGCTTCTGGTAACAGCAACTCTAGTTTACTTTAACGCTTGCTGATAAGCGGTCAAAAGATAAAAGCAATGAAGACGAAACGCCGAATTAACAAGACGTTCAACAGTACCAAGAAATTCCAATTGCTCAAGTATAATCTAGAAACAAATTTTGTTCTAATGGTCTGAATTGCTCAACCGAGAAGAACGTGAGAATGAAAAAGAGACAGAATCAAAGAAAAACTGAAAAATAAAAAAAGACGCGACAAATAAAAACCATTTTCGTACAAAAAAGCGCGAAGCAAAAGACACGCAAAATTATGTTCACGATTGGCGTCTTACAGGCAGAAACACGGGCGAGCACAACTGAATCCTACATTGTGACACTAAGATCTTCAAAAACCAAATATAAAAAATTATTATATATAACAACATAGCAAATAAATCAGAAAGAGAAAAATAAACCAGAAATTAGAATATACCCTTAGTAAAATGTATAACTGCAGCTAAGACGTAAAAACCGCAAGAGCAATAGTTAGCAATAAACAATAAGAACAAAAATAAAGAAACATCATTCAGGATAGTTTCTGAGATCCAATGTCATTGTCTTGGAGCTATTTTGAACCTGCTCACGGTAAATGCCAACAAGGGCGTCTGATCTTTCAAACAACCCGTTTTTAAGACTAATAACAATAAACTGGAAAGAAGGACCAGCATGTGAAGAAATGTAATTTGCCACCCTCTGAACATTTGCATTATCCAACGCAGCGTCTACTTCATCTAGCACAAAAAATGGTGACGGCTGGTAGGAATGGATGGCAAATAACAAGGCGAGAGCAGCAACAGTCTTCTCGCCACCTGATAGCAACTCCATATCTCTGAAACGCTTCAATGGCGGCATAGCATGATACTTGATGCCCGCATTGTAAGGCTCTTCTTCGTCTTCTAAAGTCAAGTACGCAGAACCGCCAAGAGGTGAAGCATTCGACTTTGTCAACTCTTTGTAGGTCGAATCGATTTTTGTCGCAATAAAATCAAAAGCTTGCATAAATCTTTCATATCTCTTTTCTTTGATCTCATTAAATCGGTCAATAAGAGCCTCTTCACGTTCTCTAGTCTTGTTATGGTTCTCATCAACTTCTCTCAATCTACCTTCCACCTCTTGCAATCTCCCTAAAGCTTTAGTATTAGGAGACAAAGCTTCTAGTTGCTCATTGACTTTCCTAATTCTCTCATTAAATTCCCTATTCATGGCCTTATAATCTGTTAAATTCTGATATTTTTGCGGTAAGCGACCATAATCAATGACAATATCCTCTGATATTTCAATCAAGTTTTCTGGGTTTTCAGTAATTGGAATTGAGTCTAGTGAGCCTTCAAGAAGCGGAATTGAAACATTTTCAATCTTGCAGTTTCTCAAAATGTCGATTTTGTTCATGATCTCCTTTTCAATGTCCTCTTCTAAACTGGAACATTTTTTGAAAAGCTTCTCAAAGTGACTTTTAATATCATTCAAAGTTTCTTCAACAGATTTGCTCTGGCTTAACTTGTGTTTCAGTGTTCTTTCGAGTTTGACAGCTTTTTCTTCTTCATCTTCAATCTCTGTTTCTAGACGTTCAATTTCGTCTTGAATCTTGCTTCTTTGTTCCTTGATTTTTATCAAATCTCCATTGATTTTTATTTTATCTTCTTCTATTCTATTCAATCTAGTTTTGGATTGCTCTAGCCTCTCGCTTTCAAACTCTATTTTATTTTCCAAAGTTGATATCTGTTTTATAAATTTCGCTCTCTCTTGGTCCTTTTCTCTGAGCAACTTACCATGTGTCTTTTCATATTTTTCTATAGAAACATCGTACTTTGCAATAAACTCAGAGTAAACATTCTCCTGTAACTCTTTGATTTTCTCTTGGCACTGGCTTATACTAGAGTTAATCTCAAACAAAGACTTGTTTTTACCCACAAGCTCAGTCTCCAATCTTTGGAGAGTTTCTTGCTGAAACTCAGTCTCTCGATTCGTATCATCAATGTTTCTTTGTATTTCATTGGTTTTGTTTTTCAAAAGCGGCAAACTGGTCTCAATCTCGGTAATTTCATTCAACGCCTGCTTCTCACCAACTTCACTTGGCTTTTGCGCTTGCACGACCTTGAGCTCAGATATCAAATCATCTTTTTTCTTGATTAACTTTTGAAATTCAGACTTGTCCCAAGATCGATTATCATTTTTGCTTCTACCACCGGTCATTAAGCCAGCTTTATGAATCAACGAACCGTCTAATGTAACGATTTTTACCTTAACGTTTTTGTTCCATCTGATATACTTGGCAACAGATATGTCATCACACACAATGGAGTCACCACAAGCATATTGCATTGCTCGCTCTAAAGCTGGGTCATACTCAATAACGTCCAGAATTGGCTTGGCACTTGGATGAATATGTCTAAGGTTGGAATTCGAAGGTCTGGTATCCACAGAGTTTAAAGGAATGAAAGAGGCAACACCAGCTCTCTGTTCTTTTAAGTAAGCAATACATTTCTGAGCCACCGTAATGTTATCAACAATGACAGAATCAAAATTTTTTCCAAGAATAGTAGCAACGGCAGTTTCATACTTTTTCTGTTTAGGTTTGCAAAGATCACATACTAAGCCCTTAACTCCAGAAAACAATCTTTGCAAGTTTGAAACATTTTCTCTTAACTTGCGATCTCTGTTAGACTCTCTCTGGCTGGCGGTTAAATCATCTAACTTCAACAAAACCTCTTTTATTTCAGAGTTAATTTCGAACTCTTTTGTGAGCAATCTTTCTTTTTTAGCTCGCATTTCATTCAAATAATTCTTCTTTATTGAAAGCTCTTCACCTGCCTCGTCAAAGTTTGCTTTATTTTCGGTGAACTGCTTATTGAGCAAAGCCAAGTTTTCTCTCAAACTAGACAACCTAGTTAACACGTTTTTTTTTTGAGTCTCAAGACTTTCAACTTGAAGCGTGTATGGGGACTTGTCATTATTGAGAACATTCAATTCACCTTCTAAAATTGCACCACCTTGAGCTAAAAACTCTTGACGCAATTTATTGTACTGCTCTTTGCCTTCTTCTGGTAAATCGAAGACCTGCTCTTCCGCTGCATTCGTTCTCTCAAAAATTTTGAAAGACTTGTCCACAGTAGATTTTAAATTTTCCAAGTCCTTGATATTTTGGGTCTGTGTCTTAACATCAATTTGAATTTCTTTTATCTTTCTTTCGATATCGGCAATTTTCTTGATAGTGAGGTTCCTTTTGGTGGTAAACGGTAGCAACTCTTTGCGCATGAAATTGAGCTTTTGGTTCTTCGTATCTATAGCGCCCTTTTGCTTCATCGTTTCAAGATTGCTTTTCGAGTAGTCAACATTCAAGTTTTTCAAAAGCTTTTCTTCCTTTCTCAATCTTTGCTCAACCCTTTTGAGTTCTTCATTCTTCACCTCAAGTTTATCAATCAAATCATTTTTGGTATTTTCAAAATTGAATAATTGCCACAACTTGTATATTTTGGTCAAGTTAATTTTCTCAGCTACCTTTTTTTCAAAGTTCTCGGATTCTGTTTTCTGCTCCTTATACTGTTTGAGCTCACCATTCAAAATTCTCTTTCTTTGAAAGTACCCATTTGTGTCTTCGTGGGCTTTTTCTAACTCCTCTTTGAGCGAATCGTGTTCCTTTTTGAATTCAGTGGAGCCAGAGATAGTCTCTATTAACTTTGTCAAATCTTGAGGGGACTGTGAAGCAATTTGTTCTACATCTCCCTGAAACACCAAAAAATTTCTGGCTTTGATCAAAATGTTTTCTTTTTTGAGAACGCTCGAGTATTCTGTAGCACTCACTATTTTCTTGTTGATTCTGTATTCGCTAGACCCTATGGCGGTGATTCTTCTTTGTAACTTAAGGATTTCACCATCCGATCTTTCATAAATAGCCATAACATATGCTGTTTTCGGGTTTCTAGGTAATTTTTGGCTTTGGCTGATAGTGCTGCGAGCAGTATCATCGTCACTTTCAATGTCTGAACCATTTGCTGAATCATTCTCATCGTCTTTATCGATACCGTCATTTTCCATGATCCTTCCTCTGTATACCAACTCCTTCAAATGAGTAGATCTCAAATGGTTGCTTTGAACACCTAGCACAAACGATATAGCATCCATCATGTTCGATTTGCCGGCACCATTGGGACCAATGATGCTTGTGAAATGGGCGGAACCAAACCCAACCGAGGCTGTTCCTCTGTAAGATTTGAAATTGTGCAATTCTAAACCTATTAACCTTCCCATAACGGCAATTGTTATTGGATGTTAAAAGCTGAGAAGATGGTTGAAGTTTGTGGACTACTTCAAGTTATATTGCTTTGATGTATGTTAGTCCCTTGTTCGCTTGTTCTTCGCTTTCTTTGTTTTCATTTAGGTGGGAAATACGCGAAAATTGCTTCTAAGCGTAAAAAAAATTACGCGTCTTGATCATGTGCTCCCATGCGGTGGGATCATTTTTGTAGAAGACGCTAGAAGCTTTTTCAACATGAGCTTCTGGAAACTTCCAGCTATACTTTGGCCACCATGCATCATAAAGATGGCAAATTGTTATCAGTGAAAAAATATTATAAAAGGGGAAGATGCCTATCATGTAGCAGTTATTTTATTTGAAAATGGTAATTTTTATTGTTTAATATTTCTTTAAATAGTTCTCCTCAATAACTTTGCAACAATTTACATTTATCAAATTTTAATCATCGCCTAGTCCACAAATAATGACCTTATTTATTGAAGCACCTGTTTTCGAAAGATTTGGTAACGTTAATCACGTTGCACAATATCTCAGATGCTTAAATGGGATTTCCACTATCTTGATACCCGAGTTACTCGGCTTACAAGAAAACGTACAGAAAGTTAATACAATCAAGAAGGCAAAACAAAACAGCACTTCAAAATACCATAAGCACACATACTGCCAAGATGGTCCAAGCGAAATAATTGAAAATCCCCCAAAGAAAAAAGCAAAAAGACACTCGGTGGCTGCACACAAGATCTCCAGCGCCTTTACTGCTCTTACGGCTAATACAGCTAATGCTGTCGGCATTACTGGTACTACTGGTGCCGCCGATGTTAAATCTGCTTCCGAATCATCTACAGCAAGTCTCTCATCCACTCCAAAAAGTTCATCAGTTAACAAGGCAAGCTTTACGCCTCCAGCAGAGGTTCTTGAAAGCTCAAAAGGTTACAAAATCTATATTTCGCTTCCTGGAACCACTAAAGAGAAAATAAAGGTTGATTTCAACAAAGACAATAGTACTTTGTGGGTCGATGGCCAAATATCAAAAGCTTACGACAGCGACAATGTTTTGAAAAACTATTTAAACGAAATCACAACCGGAACTTTCCAGAGAAAAATTGAGCTTAAATCACAGGTCAAGCTCGATGACACCAAGATAAGTGCAAGCTACGAAAATGGTATATTAGTTGTTGAAATACCAAAAGTGGCGGTTACTGAACAAAAAATGCCAAATGTTCGCAGAATTCAGGTTACTTGGGATGATTCCGAGGACTGGTAATGATGTTATGACATAATTTTTCCAACTATTGTTTTACGTATTTTTTCATAAGATGTAATATAGTATTTGTAATATATTATTCCTACTTTTAATAAAATCTTGGTGTTAGCCGTAACCCTAGTCTGTCTTGGGTTTTTATCAGAAATTAACTAGATCTTTTTTGTCGCTCAAGAACTGAAATTCTTATTGAAAGGTGCAAAAAGTACACAGGGAAAAAAAGCCTCTTACCGATATTTATTAAGTTGGTTAGCGTTAATAGCTGCATTAGCAGCGTTTCTTTTCAATAAAGAGCTTTAAATTTTTAGGCTTTTCAAAGATCAGTCGTCAAAGCGCTTTGTTAGAGTCTTCTGCCGCATTTGAGTCCTGTTGCTCTTTAATGTCTCAGATTAAAACGTCACACTTAGCAATGTTTTCCAGAAAAGTGCTTTCTAAGACAGGCATCCGCGGAAAGTTAGCTACTCTTAGCGATGTTCTTTTGGGGACACTCTTTCTGAGGCAGGTATTAATGGAAATCGGCTAGCCGCAACGTGGTTTGCTACTAGCGGTGCCTTGCTTCATCAACCAGCGATGCGCGGTTTTATGATTCTGCTAAAATGCGACAACGGTTGAGTTTTTTGGTTTGACGGAAAATTCGCGTGGCAGGCTGGTCGCACGCTTTTCCAAGATCCCAAATCCCTTTTCTCTTGTTTTCTTCTATGTTAACAATGTAAAGGACCTTATGTCTCTATCTCTAAATCCTGTTGCACAAATATAGCGATTTTTTATCATCATTGCCGGTGCTTTCAAAAGTGTGGTTATAGCAGGTACCAGGCTATATCCAGAAAGGCGTCCGTTTGACACCGTTGATGCGTACCTGAATGGCCGTCAAGGGGCATAGAAAATCCGACAGCTGAGCTCTCGTGTTTACAATACCAAACATTGCCCTGTTCTTCACCCTACCCATTATGGAAGGATGGTTCATAATACTTTTTGTTGGCTTGTTATTCACTGTCAAGAGAGAAGCTGACAACCAGAAAACTTTGAAGAAAGTCTTGGATGCTGTCAGCGAAGAGATTTCTAAAGACTTCGAGTCGGATGTACACAGCTTGCAGCGTGAACTAGAAGAAGTATCTCAGCGGTTGAATGAGGTGAAATCAGAAACCCAAAAAGGATGCAAAAAAGTACAGCTACTAGAAGAGGGTTTGTATAGCAAGGTAGATGCCATAGGTAACATAAGTCAGAAAATAAGCTTCATGAAGCTTGAGATCCTCAAGTGGCGCCAGACGATCAGGGTGGAGCAGGATAAGTTCAATACTTTACAACAGGCCAATGTGTCCATGGCTAATGAATACAATGAGTGCCTTAAAGATAAAAATGAACTATTGGCTAAAATTGGTAAATTTGAAGAATCAATCAAGGACAGAACTCATACAAACAAACAGTTACGTGCCAAGTACGATGAGGTAGTTTTCAAAATTTTGCAAACTAAAGCCAAAAGAATATCCGTCTTAGAGCGCTTGAAAACCTGCGAAAATGAAAATGATGCCCTTCACAAAGTTGTGAAAAATACGGTATACCAGTTGAAGCTGGTCTCTAATAAAATCTTTCCACAGTTGGAACAAGAAGTTACCAATTTTCAAAACTACTGGAATCCGCTTTTAAATTCTTTCAAAATCGAGGCCAAGGCGCTTGAAGATAGCATCTTACAGGACTTGACAAAATACAAGACACTCCAATTTGAAGCTATGTCATATGAGAAGCTCAAATCTATTTTTGAAAAATTTTCCAATTACCAAGCCAAAGCAATTGAAGAGATTACCTCTAGACGAAGTTCTTATGACTGTATTTTGCGCGATATTGATTCAACCTATCATCAAACAGTACAGAGATTTTACTGTATAGTAAACGAGTGGTTATACAATCCTGCTATTATTGCGGGTCCAAATACGGACACAAACCCCATAGTTTCTCCCTTTCCCGCCAATAGTAATTATGAGAGTTTTAACATCAGCCCTATCTCAATAAACTATAGTAATGACAGTAAAGGGCTACAGGATGTAACTCCTCTTACTGCAGATAGCAATGAATTGACAAATATTCTCAAAACAAATCTTTTTAGCAGCTTGAACATTCGTCATTTAGGCAGTATAATCAATGACAGCAGTTTCAACCCAAACACTACGTTTTCTTCATCTGGAGGAGACCATTCCACCATTAATGCCGGCCAGGATCCTGCCAAAAGTGATCTATCTGCAACACGCCGAGAGATAAGTAGTGGTAGCGCCATCAGTGGCGGTCACAGCTTTTATGGGATTAATCAGGTGAGTCTGTCTGCTAACACAAGTGATACTAGTTACTCACCTTCCATAGATAATGGTCAGGAGACAGAAAACTATCTCGGTGTTGAAGATATACAGCCATATGGTTACAATGCAAATATTTTTGGAAATAGTGGCCTTTCAACTAGCTATGGCGGATATGACTCTTTATCAGAGCCTACGATCAACTTCAATAATATGAATGCTTTAGCGTCCTCTCAGCGCCATCTGACCAGCTATATCCCGCAGCTTCCCAACATTGGTTTAAATCCCTATACTAATGGTTCTAAGAGTACCCATAACCGTGATTTTCATGGTCAAAACAACATCAAAGAGGCTTTGATGAAACCAACAATGCCCTTACGAAGTTCAGACGTTCAAAATCAACATTCTTTGTATACTGGTTCCCAAGACCAAAAGCTCGGTTCTTCTAATTTTAATATTGAAGTCCTTTCTGCAGGAGCCAATAGTAAAACAGGACCAATTTCTGATATATTCGTCGGCAATGCGTATCATGAAGACATTCGTTTTGGAAATACTGTTCAAAGCGATGTTGAAGACAGTTTTGCCTATGCAAAAAAGAATAGAATCAGGCTAAGAAAATCTGGTACAAACAGCAGCTCTGCCGAGTCAAGTAAAAAAAGATACTCTGCTGCTATATAAACATAATATTATTGCTTCAAGGATCGCTCATTTTACTGTATTCGCTTATACTACATTTTTTATCTCAAGTGCCTTTATTAACGAAAACCGCTTTCTTATATTATAGTCAAACTCTTTAATGAATGTTTTTTTTTTCATGATTTGCCATGATTTCTTCTAATTCTCCACTATCCCAATACTAAGTCTTCATCCTAAATTGTTAACTGTCTCGTTCCCGCCTATTCTGAACTTTTTCACCTGTATTCTTGTGTATACAAGCAGCTTGTACCAAGGCCGTGGTTGCTTCGCCTCCGTTTCAGCAAAGTTCTACTTTTGCAAGATATAAAGAAATGTTATCGAAGGCTTGTTGTTGTTACCACTTAGAAAAAGTAAAGCTCTTAGTGATTTGGGGGCTGTAGCTATTTTTATACAATGATTCCTCGAGGCTCCGGCGCGACGAGCCTCGAAAAAGAAAAAACGAAAAAAATAACAAGAAAATCTCTTGCCTTTCATGCCAAACAGGCCCTAAAGCCGTCAGTGTTTTGAATTGGTATAACAAAAGATCCCACTTGCTGAACTAGAATTTCTCCTGAAATCACTCATAAAGATAAGGAGTTGTTCGGCTTTTATAGCCCTTTGCTCTTTATTTATAATACCGAGAATTACAGAACATTAGTTGCTCGGCGCTAATGGGTTCTGTCAACCGTGGCGCTGAAATAGAGCATCATTCAGGTAACGCCGCTCATGATAGTCAGACTAACGATGACAAGAGCCCAAGAAACGTAATACCAACTTCGCCAGAGACAACCAATAATGACCCCAGTAATAGAGACTCCGCTGCGCAGGTAAAAGCCACCAAAAAGAGAAATCGCATGATCATTTCGTGTACAAGTTGTCGAAGAAAGAAAATCAGATGTGACCGCGAAAAGCCCATTTGCTCGTCTTGCAAAGCTAGAAACTACTCAATAAGTCAATGTGTTTACAATGAAGTGCCCGAAACAGAAGGCATTAAAAAGCCAAAGTTAAGCAAATCGCTTCTGCTAGTAAATTTATCAGCCTCGGTAGTGCCGACGGCATTAACCCTGCAGGCGCTAATTAATTCTGACGGCACGAGTACTTCCAAAAGTAAGCTCAAGCCATCATCAATAACCAACTCTTTATCCTCTATCCCAAGTGATAATAAGAATATTTTCAACAGGCTGCAGCAGTTGCTACAAATTGCGCAGTCCCGTTCAATCACGGATCCAGAAGCAGAGTATCTCGAAGAAGAATTGAAAAATGTTTGCCAGCGAAAGCTATTATTAGATGATTTTGCCAAAAGTATCACGACAACACATGCAGAAGATACGCAGTACCTTACTTTAAAAGTGGAATTGCTAAGCAGAGAGAACGAAATTCTCAACGTGCTTAATACTCATAAATCAGTCCAGCTTTTAAAATCTTCCTCTACTGGATCAGCGAGCGGAAGCACAACCAACAACAACGCTCTGGAAATTGAAAACAATGTGTTGTTTCAAAAACTCAATGTCTCTATAATATATGCTATACGCTTCAAGCCCAACAGAACAATCTATTTTGGACCAACATGTTTCAGATCGGCCATTGCATATAACAGTCATTTTTCACAGATTTATCAGTTCATATCGAAATTAACCACAAGAGACCGCAAACATTTTAAAAATTCCAGAAGGCTTTTAGAAATTTCCAGTTATTTCCCGTTTAATATCGATAAATATTATGAACTCGGCTGTCACGATCCGAGTTCAGGAATGAAGCCACTAAAGCCATTACAGATGCATGATAATTCTATGGGGATACATAATGTGGAAGATTTTATAGTGAGGCTTATAAACTTTTTGCCAAAGTATTCTGATTTTGTCTACCATATAAATCAATTTTTCGATAGGTTGTTGGATAAACTTTATCCAATTGTCGTCAAGTCTTATGTTTTCGAAGTCTTTAATGAAATTGTCAAACCCAAGACCGAAACTGAAAAGCTAGATACTATCGATCCGAATAAGAATGATTTTAAAATTGTCTTGTCAAGTAGATACAGGGACTGTTCCGGGATAGCGTTAATATTGTCTATGGTAAAAATTTCTTTACTTTACACAGACAACGCTTTCAACTCCATAAACCCTTTGGTTCCTAATGACGAAGTGCCAAAAATCGAAAGTCTCTTGGTCTATTTTACGGGGCAATTTTTATCCTTACTTAAACTCATGAAAAGACCTTTAATTAGTTCATTACAAACACTTATTTTTATCAAAATTGATAAAATGTATCATTTGAATGAAGGTGAAGGAGGTGACAGCTCTGATGGCCATTTGATGCATTCATTGACATTTACTATGGCAATCATGTGCGGTTTGCACAGAAACATTGACAGAAACTACAGAGAAGGGTCTTTAGAGCACCGTAACATGTTAAAAAATATCTGGAAATACTTGACCCTCATTGACTGGAAACAATCTTTCGATTTGGGATATCCTTTACATCTTGATGACTTGCGCTTTTCCGAGACCACCGCCCGCCACATTTTTGATTATTACAAGGATGAAATTAATATTTTTGAAATCAACCGTCAATTTCAAATATTAAATTCCAAAGCAAATTTGGATGGCGATTATGATGAGCTATTGTTTGATTATTTTTTACCGATAGTGCGTCATTTAAGTTATCAATTAAATACCTTATATGGTGAAAACTTGACGCTTTTTAAATTGGAAATTTATGTTCAAAATTTTATCCAATTTTACTGCAACGCCAACTTTTTCCAGCCATTGTTTGAGCTGTTGACTAACCCAATTGTGCAAGATAACCAGCTACCGAAAAACGGCTTCAAATTTGTTAAATTTATCAAAAAAATCAAGTTGCAGATCGCGATAATTAATATTATCTTTACATTGTACAATTTGATACTCATGATTCTCCAAAGATTCGATGAGAATGTGGTTCAAGATCCAGATATTTCAAAATTGATCAACTTTTACGGGAACCAAGCTGTAAATTTTGTTGTCTTTATAATCAAATTCACTAAAAAGTTCTTAGATATCAAGGCTAAAGACAAAATATTTCAAATTTACTTATTTGAAAACATGAAGAAAACTATCCACAGATGCTCCAATTTTGTTTATTCTAATTTGTTATTTTCTTATAGCAGCAAAGAAGGCAGTTTCGGCGCTCAAGGTTTCCACAACAACTTTGACAGTTACTTCAACGTGAACAAAAATCTGATTAGAAATATTCGCGCCAACAACAATGACGAGTTTTTAAATAGCACTTCCGTACACTCCTTCAGAGATGAAGATTTTGACCGCATTTGTTTCAGCAATAATCAGTATGAGCTAGTTAATAACGGTGACGACCCTAAGCAGTTTGAGAACTTTCGACGTTTTGTGAAGAACGATTATGTGCATTATAACTTTTACAATAAAAAACTAGAGCTTTCTAACTTGATCTTCGAGTTTTTTTTTAAGAATGTGAAAGAAAACTTGAAGGACTACTATGTGTTCTATGTGGTTTATAAAATCTCGATGCACTTTTATTCATACTTGAAGGACCGGAATTTAGTCAAGAATATGGGCTCTGCCAGTGAAACAAGCAAGCAGGACAAGGAGACTGTTAAAATACACAAATCTCGAGAGCTGAGTCGGGTTGCCAGCCCACGCGAAGTTGCTACTGTTTCGAGGCCAATCATGAACACAGCAGCCAATGCTGATACTCCTATAAACGGAGGCAATCCCCCAGATGAATCGAATAATGCCTGCCCCCAAACAGGTATCACTACTACTACCAATCAAGTACCAACGGCTAACATTTCAAGTGACTCAGCTATTACCGGCTACCCAGAACCAATACATTATCCTTCAACAAAATTCAACCACCCGGTGCAATACGTTTCTGAAACTGATACATCTTTTATGGACAGATTTAATGCGCAGTTAAACACTCCAATATCAATACTGGACAGTTGCTCTGTGAGCGAGAGAGTCTCCACCACAAGGGACTTCAATAACGATAATGTGTTGTTGTTCAGCAACCTTGAGGGTGCGCCAACCACGACCAATATTAGGCCGCTCCAAAATATGGCCCTGGGAGCAACTATTTATAATGAAAACGATGAGCACGAGATAGAAAACAAGGGCAGCGGTATTGTTAACCGTGATGCTGGTGAGGATGCCCCAGGGGTATCCGGTTATATTCTGGCGGGCTTCGCTGCTGCAAACTCTTTACTGTACGATACTTTAGGTGACAAGAATGCCATCCTGAACTATAGTGCACTTGTGCAGGAATTTGATCCATCTTCGCAACAGCAGCAACAGAAACAGAAACAACTACAACAGCGGCAACGGCGAAAGCAGCGGCATCAGGCAACATTACCTTTCATCAATGTTAACACCATTAACGCGGATCAGGAATACAATCCTTTAAACTTGCTCAGTGACGATTTCTATATTGATGTGGACGATCTTTTCAACCAAATAAATTCGCAGTACTAGTAACTCTTGCTATTAAGGAAATACGAACTATGAAAAATGGTCACATATTGTTATTTTCGAACTTGTTCTGTGTAAATTATGTATATTTATGACAGTGTATCATTTACCTTTTTAGAGTGTTTTTTGTTGTATTTTAGTAGTCAAATGGCTTCAAATCATTCAAAGAGTGCTTCCTACAAGTTTTTTTTTGTTTTTTTGTAACTAGTTTCTGTTTTAGAGCTTTCAGATTCGGTCGTAAAAAGTTTTTATTGTTCATTAATTATTGCACATAAAGTACACTTTTATATCAGTCTAAAACCATACTCATGAATTATCTCAGTTCTTTACAGATTAGAAAATCTTGGAAGGATATAAACAAGGGCAATCTCAAAGTATCCAGCCAACGAGCCAGCCAACAACTCAGGCAACGAGTGGAAGTAAATTGCGGTGATTAACAAGGTCCAAGCCCAGAGAGCTATCAATAACAGAGCGGCGACTAATGGGTGCACGAAAGCCCTGGCAAACTGGACAATTCTGCTGTCTTTGGTCACTGGTAATGGTATGTCCTTTTCGTATTCTTCAGTAGAAAGAATTGGCTTCAAGTAGCTTCTCACTAAGAGAGTAAGAGTCTCGCTAGTATGTATTAGCTGATAAAAAAGCCTGTTATTGGAGTATAAGTCCTTCAATAACGGTCTGGCAAAAGGCAAAATCTCAAAGACGATAAAGAGAGAAGAATGCGTAAGAAGGAAGCAGTGTCCGCTTGGATCATGTCCGCCGGCCCATTTGCCTCCAATTTTTCTGCACACTGCAGAGGAGATCTGGGCCTCGTACTGAAGCGAGCCGGTGTCGATTTTAACAGGTGAGCCATCATTCGGTATGACGGGTCCCGGGGCTAAGTAGCTACCTGTTTCCTCCTCAATCTTCTTGAGAAAGCTTTGCAAGTCAGGGTTACGGGCAATGTACTTCACGAGCTTGTTGGAATCAGAATCAATGTCGGTACATTTGCCGCCTGTGGCGATAAACACCTTGTCCATCAAAGGTTTACCGAAAAACCATTGAGTGAAAAAAATCCACCAGGTCGTAGCTGCAAGGAATCTTCCAATAAGCATGGCAATAGATTTGATGGCACCGTTCTGTACATTTTCAACTTTTTCTGGGGAGCTGGTAACGCTATTGGTCGCATTCTTGGACTTTTGGTAACCGATCACAGCGTATTTGTACAATATCGTCAAGAACACTACAGAGGTCCATCCCCAGCCCTTCTTCACAAAAAAGATGTTCACAAGATTTTTCTTTTGCGTGAAGTAGTTGTCATACACCAAAATGTCGCTCTGGGTCTGATCCTGCAAGGCCTTGTTCTCGGTAAGGAAAAATGAGTTGAGCCAGTAGACAATCTGGCCTGTTATGACAATCAGAGGATATGCTAGAAGGAAAAAAAGCTCGACGATGTTGATATGTAATTTCTGTTCAAGTTGATCATTAAAGGATCGAAGAAGCTGGCCATGACGCTCGTAGATCTGCTGGTTTTTTGGCGAGCCTGACGGAGATGAAGAAGAGGGATTCGTGGGGAAGCCTGACAATGGCTGTTTCTCAGCTCCGGGTACCGCAGGCATTGTATATATTAGAGGAGAAATAGGCTGCTATTGAATGATAAATAGAGTATTTTGAGGTAATGATTAGGAAGTAAAGCAAAAGAGTGGTAAAAAAACTGTTAGGGAAAGTCAGTACCACCTATTGATCGAAGTGTCTTCAATAAGCGAAAAGAGCGATGTTCGCCAGTGGCGTTAGCAAAGATTACGTAAGCAAGATTACTGACATCTACCTTCCTTATGGAGCGTTTCAGGGCTCGTATCCATGGTGAACAGGAAACAAAAGGACAAACGCGAAGGACAAAGTGACGAATAAGAAAGACACGAACAACAGGGATATTGACTGTCTTGTAGAGTATTAAGGACGAAGCACGAAAGAGAGATTTGTGTAATAGGTCATCTGCTTCTGTATCTGCGATGAGCGTCTCAGTAAAAATGCCCAAAGGCGGCACCAGCGCCGCCACACCGGAGCCAGATCACCAAGATCAGACGCAACAGAATCATCAGAATCAACAGAATCATCAGAATCATCAGAATCATCAGAATCATCAGAATCATCAGAGTCAACAGGACCAGCAGCCTCAGCACAAGCACACTTATTCACTATGGAACATCTGGGTTGCCGGTACATTTTTAAAAATTCTCCTTTTCACTACGTATCACTCCACGGATTTTGACGTCCACAGAAACTGGCTCGCCATCACCCACAACTTGCCTATCTCGCAATGGTACTACGAGGCCACCTCGCAGTGGACCCTCGACTACCCACCCTTTTTTGCTTACTTTGAATACGTAATCTCGCAGTTTGTGCCCAGTATTGTGAAACGTGACGGCTGTCTCGACATTGCCGAGGCCGGACAGTACTCTCTTCCTACAGTGTTCTTCCAGCGGATCACGGTCATTGTGAGTGAGATAGTCTTGTTTGGCATGTTGCAATGGTACATTAATACCAGCGGGCTGGAAAAGGAGAGACAGAAACTGTTTGTCGTTGCGAGCTCGATAGCCTTGTCTCCGGGACTCTTGATCATTGACCACATACATTTCCAGTACAATGGCTTTTTGTTTGCCTTGATTATCGGGTCGCTTGTGGCGGCAAAGCAGCAGAAATACTTGTTGTGCGGAGGTTTGTTTTCTACGGCATTGTGCTTCAAACACATCTTTTTGTACTTGGCTCCGGCTTACTTTGTCTTTTTGCTCAGAGCATACTGCTTGAATTTGGACAATGCCACTTCAATCAACGATTTTATTGTGTTGTTCGGCTTGAAAGAGGAAAGCAAAATTCAAGATTCCAAAGGACAAAAAAAATTCAAAGACGGAAAAAAGAACATTAAAAAGAAGGATAAGGAGAGTCGCAGAAGAGACTCTGTTGCATTGTGGAATCTTATCAATTGGCTCAATCTCATCAAATTGGGATCGGTAGTGACCTTGATATTTGCTCTCGCTTTTGGTCCTTTTGTTTACCCAGAAAATCAGCTTCCCCAGCTTCTAGCTCGTCTTTTTCCATTTTCTAGAGGTTTGACCCATGCCTACTGGGCCCCAAACATTTGGGCCATTTATTCTTTTGGCGACAGAGTCCTCACCCAGCTTGCGCTCCGCATCCCTCTCTTCTCCAAGATAATGATCAACTTTGGCTATCCTAAATTCAGCCAGGAGCTGATTGCTGCCAAAGCCATCTCTAACGTCAATACCAAGGGGCTAGTTCAAGATGTTTTCTTCACCATTTTGCCTGACATTTCACCGAAAGTCACATTTCTCCTCACGCTCTTCTACCAGATCCTTGCTCTTTTCCCACTATTTATAAATCCTACATACAAGAGATTCCTCGGCTCATTGACGCTATGTGGCTTCGCGTCATTCCTTTTTGGCTGGCACGTTCACGAGAAGGCGATCATGCTTGTCATCATCCCCTTTTCGTTTCTCGTTGTTTACGACCGCCGCTTTCTTTCGAGCTTTAACGTGCTCATTAGCGCCGGGTACGTGTCGTTGTTTCCGCTTCTCTTCAAGAGCGAGCTTTGGACGCTCAAGCTTTTGTACACCTACGTGTGGTGTTTAATTTACTTTGCCTCCTTCAAAGAGACGGTGACTGTGTCGGCGTCTCTCTCAAGACGGATTTTTTTTTTTGACAGGTTGATGGTGACTTACATTATTGGCTTTGTGCCGTTAATTGTGATCTGCGGCGTGCTTGATGCCATGGGAGAGCTGGCGGGCACTTTGGGCCAGTTGACATTCTTCAGGTTGATGTGTATTAGTGTTTACTGCTCGCTTGGAGTTGTCGGCAGCTGGTTTGGCTTGAGTTGGCTCTACTTTTTTGATGAGCCTTTGTGGGACTAAGAAAAAGCCTAAATTATTTGTTGCATTCGCCGACCATTATCGAAATTCATAAACTATCGTTAATTTCTTATCTTGTGAAGTATTTAAAAACTAATTATACAGCCTATTCTAATTATTATTAATATTTGAGATTATTGCGGTATCATATTGTAAGTGTTATCACAACACTCACTCACTTACCCGACATATTTTTTGAAGATCAAGGAGGCATTGACACCACCAAAGCCAAAACTATTGCTCATAGCGTAGTTTATCTCCTTCTTCACCGCCTTGTTTGCCGCGTAGTTGAAGATGTAGTCCTTTTGGTACTCATCACCAGCATCTACATCACCAGGGTTAGTACAGTTTAAAGTTGGTGGAACGATGCTGTTCTGCATTGCCAACAAAGTCAAACCGGCCTCGACGGCGCCGGCGGCACTCAATAAATGTCCAATTGAGCCCTTGTTACTGCTCACGACGAGCTCGTCCTTCTGTTGCGCAAAAATCGATTTGATTGCGAGGTTTTCTGCCTGGTCGCCGAGCTTGGTCGAGGTTGCGTGGGCGTTGATGTAGTCAATCTTGCCGACGCTGTCGGCGAGCCCCGCATGCCGGAGGGCGCTCTTCATGGCACGAGCCGCACCCTCGCCACCTATCGAGGGAGCGGTGATATGGTAGGCGTCGCTGGACATTCCGTAGCCCACGACCTCGCCGTAGATCTTGTCGACGCCGCGCTTGAGGGCGTGCTCCAAGCTCTCCAAAATGAGGACACCGCTACCCTCGCCAAGCACGAAGCCGCTGCGCTGGGAGTCAAAAGGACGCGACGCCCGGGCTGGCTCGGCGGCGACGGCGGTGACGGACTTGCTGCGTGCGAAGCCGGCGAGCGCCAACGGGTGTGTCACGGACTCGGTGGCACCGGCGACAACTACATCGGAGTAACCGTCGCGGATGAAGCGGTAGGCGTCGCCAATGGCGTTGCTGCCGGTGGCACAGGCGGTAGAGACGCTGTGAAGCATGCCCTTAAAACCATACTGGATCGCGATCGCCCCCGCGGCCATGTTATTCAAGTACTTGGGCACAAAAAGTGGCGATACTTTCTTGTAGCCCCTGCTGTGGATGGCAACGGCGTTGTCGTAGACATCGTCGAAGCTCCCGATGCATGAGCCGATGCACACACCGGTGCTGAGGAGCTGCTCCTCGCTCTGGGGCTGCCACTGGGCGTCGCGGAGAGCCTCGTCGGCGGCGACGAGGGCATACTGGGAGAACTTGCCGAGGCGCCGCGGGTCAGCGATGCTCTTGTGCTCCTTAGCATTGAACTTGCCCTCCGCAAGGGAGCCCTCGGGGACAACGCCAATAACCTTGGAGGGAATCTGGGCGTAGATCTGCTGTTGCTCTGCGGTAATGTTGGATATCTCGCTGGTGGAGATGATACCAGAATGATTGGCCACAATGCGGACAAAATTGTGGGCGGCACCGAGGCCGAGAGGCGACACGAGACCAATGCCTGTCACCACGACTCTATTGGCCATGTTGGGATGTAATTATGGTATGGACGGTACATGTTTGGGATAGATCATCTATTAGATATTTAATACTTGATATGCTACATGCCATACAATACTAGCCTGAGCTTTTCGGTTCACAAGAGTGATCATATGATTTTGCATGTGATCAGTTAAAGCCACTCCTTAACATAAACACTCCTCTAGTTGTGGACGGCCCCCAAGAAGCTGTAAAGAGCAGATCTGTTACAACAGATATAGCTTGCTATAGTAATTATTATGGAGCTCTTGAAATTGCCAAATACATTCCTCTGTTGCATTCCACCTCATGCCTGACAGCTAACAAGTACCGAGGGCGCCCGAGTAGCTGAAAAGGTTTCCGGGTAATCCTCGCCTCCTGCCGAAACGAAGTGAAACCACGAAGACGCTGGCATATATACTAAACATCTCCTGTGCAACACAGACCCTCGCCGTCTACAAAACAGCATCAACACAACACAGCAGCGCCCATCATGTCCATAGCATTGAGAGAAGGCTTTGTCAACATACCCCTCGAGAGTGTCCTCGAGGACCTCCTCGTGAGGTTTGTTATAAATTGTCCCAGCGAGGACCTTTCCTCCATTGAGCGTGTCTTCTTCCAGATCGAAGAGGCCCAGTGGTTCTATCTCGATTTTATCAGAGCCATTAACCCCTCCTTACCTAGCATGAAAATGAAGAGCTTCTCCAAGTCCATGATTGATGTCTGTCCGCTAATCTGGAAGTGGGGTGATCCTTCTGATGCCTTGGCGCGCTTTGGTAAGTATAAGTCCACCATTCCTGTCAGGGGCGTCGCTCTCTTCAATGAGTCCCTCAACAAGGTTTTGTTGCTCCAGGGCACAGAGTCCAATTCCTGGAGTTTTCCACGAGGCAAGATTAATAAGGACGAAGAAGACTGGGACTGCGCGCTCAGAGAATGTAAAGAAGAGACTGGCTTCGACGCTTCCACCCTTATTGACAAGGACGACTATGTTGAAAGAACCATACACGGCAAAAATTATAGAATTTATCTTGTGAAAAATGTCCCTGAAGACTACAACTTTAAGCCATTGGTCAGAAACGAGATCAATGAGATCAAATGGAGAAGCTGGAAAAAAGTAATGAAGGACTGCAAGTCTGGAAGCAATTCATATTATTTAGTCAATTCCATGATGAAGCCAATTGCAAATTGGGTCAACAAGCAGAAAGGTATCAACGATGAGGAGTCCTTGAAAAAATATGCAGAGTCTCAGATGAAGATCTTGTTGGGTATAGGTGAATCGAGAAAACATAACTCCGACGCCAAAAAGCAAATTGATGCCGGTAGAGAGATTCTCGACTTGTTACATTCTCACACAAAATTAGATGAAGGTGCGACTACTAATCCATTACCAAAGATTTTCGAGAAATTACTTCAACCAATCAAAGACAACTCCACCGTCCCACAAGATGCAGTACAAAAGCAGGATTCTCAACAACCACAGCAACAGCAGCCACAACCACAATTTCAAAATCCCCAAGTTCAGCAACTTATTGCTCCTCTCCAAAACTCATATCCTTTACAATATCTCGTTCCATTCCCATTTTACTCCGGTATACCGATATATGCTTCGCCTTATCAGCAAGGTATCGTACAGTCTTATTCTGAACCACAGCTCTCCCAGCAAAAAGTCCAGCAACAACAACAACAACAACAACAGCAACCACGAAACAAGCAAGATTTAAAACAGCCATCGGAAGCCATAGTCCGCTCAGCCGCACCAGGTTCATATTTGCCTGTGCCGAATCCTGGAGAGTTTTCCAAGCCATCTTTCAATATCGCAGAAATTACTAAGCAGAGAAAAGCTCAGCAATCGGATTCTTCCAAAAAGGAATTGCTTTCTATATTAAATAGACCAAAGCCATCTTCTTTCGCTGCTGAAGAAGATGATTTTAAGAGCTCTGATTCCGATGAAAGTAGTTCTGCTCAAACCACTAACCTGTTGTTGTCATTGTTGCAACGTAAGCCACAGGACAAAGGAGAACCAAATAGAGTTGAAAGCAAAGACAGAAGTGATTCTAAGGACTTATTTAGTCTTTTGGGAGGAAAGAGGCAAGAAATTGACAATGAAGAAAAGCCGCAGCTTTCGCAGACAGCTCAAAACTCATCTGCTAATTTGCTTTCCATATTGCATGGGAACAATGTTCGTGCCCCTCCTACAGAACAATCTCAGGAAAAGCCAAAGAAATTTACCTTGTTGAAAAGAGGAACAGGTGCTCAAAAGTTTTTGGGCAATACAGAAGAAAATACGAAATCATCCAATGAGTTGTTATTATTGTTGAAATCAAAGCAAGGTCAAAGCAAACCTAAAGAGGAAGTCAAGCAAGCTTTAGAACAAGAATCTTCCCAAAGTTCGCTCAATTTGCTCCCCAAGAATACTAGTTCTGAACCAAAGGAATCAACCTCCTCAGTCGATTATAGCTCATCCACAAATGTTCGGGCTGATAACAGCAACTCGTCTCAAGAATTGTTATCATTATTAGGAAAATCTCAGATCGGCGAAAAAAAGGCTCGCACTTTATCTAAAATAGAGTCGGACTCTCATCAAAACCGTTCCCAAGAGTTTCTTTCTCTCTTTAAGAAGAACACAGGAGAAGATAAAAATGAATCAGAGTCAAGGAAGATCGACCCAAAGAAAATTACAGTCTTGAAAAGAGAATCAGCTAGCACTTTTGAACCGCCTCAAAACGGATTTTCTGCTGGTCAAGATCAGAACGGCTCTAATATGTTGCTATCGCTTTTGAAGAATAGCACAGTTAAGTCTATCCCAAGTCAGCAATGCGACTCTGCTCCGCAATCAGGTACCTCATCTGCTGCTGCCATTGCTTCAAGCTCCTCAGTTTCTCCTTCTCCACGACATGAAATTTTGTCCTCACCTCAAAGGATTAATGAGCCGAAGCCAATTAGTCATTTCCAGCAACCAGCTATTGGTGATGATGGTGCTAATTTTTATGAGTTTGATGATTATGCAGGAGAAGATGATGACGATCGGGAAAAAGATAGTCTAGACCAAGATAGGAAGAATTATGAGGAAAAACAAGAAGATGATGATGAAGGTAATGACTATGGTAGATACGATGATAGTTGCGAACAAGAAAGCAATGATTCTAAACGTTCACTTTTGGACCACGGCCGTCAATCTTCAATCTCCGGTTCTAACGAATTATTGTCTCTCTTGAGAAAATCCAAGAAAACTCAGCCAGCTGAAAATAACGATGAGCCAGAAGATGTTAAATCAGACTTCTTGTCGCTTTTACAAAAAGGATCTGGAATTAGTAACACAGCTGAAGCATCAACTCAATCATCCAATGGTGCATTATCTGGGCTTAGCAATGGTACGTTTAGTAATAACAACAGTAGCAAAGACTTGCTTTCATTTTTACACCAGAGAACTAGCTCTCAGCCCCCATCACAAATACCATCCCATTCTTACGAAGCTCAGCAACAATGGCAGCAGCAGCAACAACAACAACAACAGCAGCATGTTTCAGTTTTTAACCCATACGAAGGTGCTTTTGGATCCATTTCACCGCATTCAGACCAACACGAAAATAGTAGCTCTCTCTTGTCCATATTGAAAAACAAGAGCACTCAACCACGCTCTCAGCTGCCATCCGGTCGCCAGCAACAGTCCCTCAATACAGGATCTTCAAGCAACTTGCTTTCAATCTTGAACAAGAGCCCAGGCGCCTCCACTTACGACTCGTTCATTCATCCTGATAATTTGGCAAATAACATCAACCCAAAAATTGCTCCTGGATCAGCCCTGAATATAAATTTAGCATCCCATGACGTTACGGGCAACAACGCTCCAAAGCATAATTCTCCTAACCCTCTCTTATCCATCCTACGTGGTGATGACAATAATAGCAACGGAAACGGAAAGTTTCCTGGCTCAGGAAGCGGCATCACATTGCTCAGAAGAGGACAGAATTATAATCAGGGAAATAATGATAACGGGACTGGCCTTGCAAACAGGCCGCGCGATGACTTGAGCGATGATGATTTAAGTGACTATATAGATTTGCGTTAGAATTCTTATAGCGCCGGTAAACGTTTCTAAAAATTTCTAATAAAGCAGCTTTATAACAATTTTCTATATTTAATAATTAAATAATCTTAATTGCGATACAATCCATTTTATTTTACAACTGTCAACATTTCGTAACACTAGTAAGTAAACATGATATGGAAGTTTCTCCACATGTATGAATCAATGTACCCATAAACGCCAATTTTCGGTATGATATGACACACATACCGTTAGTTTAAAGAAGTATTGACCTTTGGTGTCTGGATGTTTCGCGTGCATACCAAGAGACACAAGAACTGTGTGTTTTTGTGTCAACTTTGGCGCCGAAGACAAGTCAGGAAACTATAAGAAGAAAATAGATTTCTAAGTTTTGCTTTTAGCTTCGTCTTTTTATTCTTTACAGTTTGTAGATGGTAATTTTATTTTGTAATGAGGAACTTTTTAACAGGGTTGTGAGGAAGTTGATGGAATGTTTGTCATGGCACTCACAATGGGAGAAGGTTTTAATCAGTCGGTGGATAGTTTTTTTGTAGACCAGATAAGCAATAAAATGAGCCCAAATTTTACTTGTCGTGGGATGTTCTCTCTTTGTATACTCCATTGAGATTTTTATAGAAGCAAGCCTCTTTCATAACACGTAACAATGTAAAATTTCGCGGTAATATATTCATACATTCTATCAAATATTAACAAGGTAGCATTTAATAGCTTGGAGTTGAAAAGGTACTATTTCACTCTCCAGTGGGATTCGCTCAATGCTTGTAGCTGAGTAACTTTATTCCAAATGTACCCCGCTAGCAAAATGGTACCAACAGCAACACAAAACATGTTCATGACATAGTATCCATCTTTTATAGTGAGGCATTCACCATTCAAATAGTTGAGACATATCCGTTTTGTTGGTTCTGAGGCGCACGTAGGAAGTTTTGACACCTGTTTGGTAGATTCCCAAAAGTTGATCTTGTCGTTTTTGGAGAACGACAAGTATTGGGCAATGTTTTCGTTACTTGAGGATGAAAGAGATTTGAGCGAGCTAATCTGGTCAGTTGGAAGAGCAGATGAGAGGTACATTCTGTTTAGAAAACGGAAAAACTTTTCAAAATTGAACTTGTCGAGTTTAAACTTTGACAACAAACTCAAGTCCTCTTTGGAAGGTGTTTTGTCAAAATAAGATTGTGACGCAGTTAAAGACTTGTCCTTGGTCAACTTGACAAAATTGATCAAATTAAGCCAAAAATTTTCGAAACTGACGATTTTGGTCGATGACTGAAGGTTTGCCGGCACATCGTTGAGAGACACTGGTGTGCAAATGCTATATGTCATCTTATCAATATACTTGAACAAGAAAAACTTTGGCCACGTACCACCAAAGTTGCTCAAAGTGTTCAAGGTGGTCATGTAAGTGCCTCCAATTGTTGGGTCGGCAATCCTAGTATGGAAGGCAGATAGAGACACAAACTGGATCGTTGACATCAACGAGCTGAATAAGTGCTGCACGATCACCGCGATGAAGTACCAGGGTGTCACCACGGCCTTTTCGATGCCTTCCGCAGTCTTGGTGACGGGGAAAATGTACACTATAAACTGTCCGAGAAGTGCGGCAACGAGTCTGCCGACGTATCCATAAAGCCATGGGTTGAGAGCCTGTTTGCCGCGGGACCATTTTGCCGCAATGTAACTGAAGGCAATCTCAAATGGAAAGTCAATGAGAACTGTCAAGGATAAGTCTTCTTTGGAAAAGCCTTTATCCAAAAGTTTCAAATTTGTTGCGCCTTCATTAATAAGAAACCCAACTTTGCAGATCAACAAGATGATGATGAACTGCCGGACGGTAGGCAAGGAGAGCACACGGTACATTTTCGAGTAGGTTCTCTTCAAGTTTTTCCAGCCATTGTTGGAATTGTTGAATGTTGCCGCTAACTCATCGCTCACCTCTTCCTGGGTCAAGTCTTCATGCTTCCGCACGCTCAAGCGCAAGTGGTGAGGGACCTCAGGAACCTTGAAAGCAACAAAGGCGGTGCAGATTAAGTAGAGGAACCCGCTTAGTATCATGTACTGGCCTAATGATATCAAACCATGGTCCTTTTGATTGGCTGCTGAGCGAAAGTATTTGTTTATAAACTCTTTGGAGTTGAGCGCTAAGAACACGGTGAATGATAAAAAGTAGCCGGTGTTCAAGCCAACTGTTTGGGCGGTACTGGCATAGCTTTTGCTGGCTGGACTGAGTATCACAAGCGCCCAGCTATCAACGGCAATATCCTGCGAGCTAGCCATCAAGACAAGCAAAAAGAAGTAAAATGTAAGAACTTTCAAGTTGCGGTTCAAGTCTGAGAAAATGGAATCGATCTGAGACCCTAGCAAGATAAATATGACGCCCGTGACGCTTTGGATCGGGATGATCCACGATCTTCTTCTTCCAACCTTCTTGTTATAGAACGAGTCCACGAACGGCGACCAGAAAAGTTTCAACGAGTATGGGTATGAAGCGAGGGAAAAGACTCCGAGCTGCGAATATGACAAGTGTGCCGACTTCATCAAGAACGGTATTGATCCAAACGCTAACCCCACGGGTATGCCTTGCAAAAAGTACAATAGCACAAGTAAATAAAATGCCGGCTTGTCAACACTTAACAAGGTACCATTGGCAGAAGATTTGTGCTGGCCCTCAAGTTCCTCGTCTAAGCTGGCGGACGTCGTAACGGCGGCATTGTGCCTATTGAGATGGCTGCTGTGTTGAGGAGAAGGCGCATGTGAGAGATATGTGGCTTCTTCGTAACTTAAACTGGTGTTGAATGTGGCTTGATCCTGACTTTGGGAAGGATTATGGTGGACGGGAAGCAATTCGATCGCTACATCGTCATTCACCGTTGGCGCCATGGTGAGCTTTTCTATTTATTGAGTGAGTGTATGTGGTTATTGCCACAATTCGTGATCTTTAACAAGCAAAGAAAAGTCTGGAATTTTATATACTTTTTGGGGCTAATGTCATCAAATGAGTAATATGGAGTTTGAAGTACGCGATTCAGGGCTCCCACTAATCGGGCAAAAATTACTTTAGAAAAATAAATAAGGCTTTATAACAGCAAATGTGAGAAAACTTTGCTGTCCAATGCAAAGGTAAAGCCGTGTTGACACTGCAGAAAGTTGCAAACGTCGGCCTTATCATTTTCGTGTTTTCTGGGCGGAGAGGTGAAATCCACCTAGCTGGCATATTGTAAACAACGCTTCGAACCAGCTTGTAGCAAGCGGCTTGACGTGCATGCTCTTTGAAGCAAAGAGCAAAAACTCTCTTACGAAAGATACCCGATTGTAATTCTTGCGACATCTCCAGCAGGGCAAAGTCTGCTTATCGGGCTGAACTTTTAGTGATATAGCTTATAAGGGTGTGCCTGATATGTATAGAAGCCATGTAATCGCTAGTTTGTGAGTCACTTGAATCATTCCCTAAAGATTGTAGCACTTTCAATTAGTTTCGTTACACAGCGACTGCTCAATTGCAAACTCTAAATTGCTATCATCTCTTTTCTTTATTCTAAACTAAATATAATGTCAGGGAGCTATTTTTTGTTATTATTTTATAGGTTTTCTTTAAATTAAACCCAATTCCGTGTTTCCTCTTCGGCATGTTACCATAAGGTACCTAAATACCCGACTAACCGTATATAAAATTATCTCTTCTTTATTCACACGCAACCAAGTAAGTGTCCATCTGGCACAACGCATTCTGGTACCTTATTTTGCTGCACCCGTAGAGTAGTAAGGTATCCACTGTTACCGGTGCTGGTTTCCTCCACAACCGAATGGTTGTGAAACAGATAAAATCGTGGATCGTTTGAGAAAATGTGAAACGCGAGGAAAATGTAGTGCGCCCAAGAAAATATAAAAGCGATGCACCTTCCGTTGATTTTCAACATTTGAGAATAAAGAGAAAAGAAGAAACTTAGAAGAACTACAATCTTTTCATCAAAACACAAAAACTGTACCTAGTTGCTATTATTATTCGAAACTAATAAATTTCTCACAAAATGCAATTCCCTGCTGCCACCATTCTTGTTGCTACTTACTCTGTCATGTTTTTCGGTGCTCCTGTCCAAGGTAGACCAATCCCGCGCAATGCCATCGAGGAAATGGCACACAAAAGGGCCGAACAAGAGCTTTGACCGCTTTCACTGCCCGCATGGTGCTAAACACTAGTTATTGTGTGAAGGATTTTATCTGTGCTTTGCCAATATTAAGTGTTACAGCAGGCCTCAACCATTCACGAGTACCAATGATGGTACTCTTCTATTCTTGGCTTCTACAATTTCCCTTTCATTATTTTTTCACACTTATTCTTACGATGCCTTACGAACCCTAGATACCAATTTTTTGATAGAGTTTTCACCACATAATATAATTCACGGTTATTTAATCTTGTATATTTCTTACTATTGGTTGGACTATGTAAATATTGGGCTCTTCAAGGTTATAATATTATTGCAGTTTTTCCCGAGAAAAGGACATCCCCCTTGCTCAATGATCTAAGTATACTTATAAATAGCCTCCAGATAATTTTCCCTAAAAGCCAAAGAAGATATTAGTTGTGAGGAATGGAAATATCTTGCAGTCTAGTGTCGGCAAAAAGCAATTAAGAGCAATTTTATAAAATGTAATTTTCGTTATGGCAAATTCCGGTACAGTTATAAAAGAGATCGTAATGTAGAAGAAGCAGATAAGATTATAATCGGACCTGCTTTCATTTTTCAGAATAGTGCAACTATTGTTTGTATTCACAAGTGTAGTTGCTAACAATAGCATCCCATTTTTTGGACAGAATATAACATCCAATGAGCACTCCATAAATTTTTCTATAAATACATTTTTTCTTAGTCTTTGAAAAGAAGGATAGCTTCTTTCAGATCTCATTTTACCTGAGCCGGTTTTCTAAAAAATTTTTACGTCTATAACACAGATTTAAAAATAGGAAGAATTGCTTTTTATTATAAATTACACAAGGTTTAATTAGTGCATAAATAAACACAGTCACTTAGCCCCAAGCCCCTCTCTGGCAGCACCGCTTCCGACTTGATGGATGATTCAGTTTTGGAAACCACCCTTAGATTTGGCAGTGGACGAACAAGCGCATGGCTGCTTTGCCGCACAGTCCATCCCTTTTTACCGAAATGTTAAATTTTGCGGTGAATACCATTCGCACATTTGGACAGCCAAGTGGCAGCGCAAGCTTTGGGAATATTTTCTGGAGCTGTCCTAAACACCATTACGGGACCACCAACAAGCATCACTAGTCAAATCCCCGATTTCTGCGCTACTTGGAAGTAATACATACAGCAGTCAAAAAAATCTATATGCTGCTGTTATTACAATAATTTGGCCAAAAAGGAAAGAAGGGATAGACATGCAAGATGGCTAACATTAACCGAGCGCTAAAGAAGGTTGGGAGCTGCATACCCTAGCAACGCATGTCTGATTCCGTGAAATTTTGATCTGTCTTTGTTCTCCATGGATCATCTGCCGGTTTGACTCTCTTTACTTATCTAACAACCCAAGACATTTTTACTATAGTAGCTATGGAATTTTCTATTTTTCTGCCGTAGCGGACTTTACACTCCAGCGGGAATAGCCCAATCTGCCGCCAGTGTTGCTTGTCCGTTGTGTGGGGTTTCTAAATATACCCTTGCTGACATTTCTAAATATATCCTTGTTGACATTTCTAAATATACCCATTGTTGGCATTTCTAAATATAAGTTTGCTTTAAATGGTCTTCCGGATATAATCTACAAAAACCAAAATAGTAAAAATACTCCCATGTATACGAGGGCAACCCCTTGCGACTTAGACGCTCCATGGCGTGTCCCAGCGCTGGTGACTAAAGACTGGCTTGTTGGAAGCAAAAGGAAACTTTTGGCCGGACCCAGGGCGGCCACAGTGCGGGCGGTTGCTAACCAGGGCAAGTAAAGCCTGGTGCGGCAAATCAAAAGGATTTTTGGAACACATGCTGTCTGATGCTAAATGGTAGGAATATGTCATGGCACATATTCCATTAAAGGGGTAGCCAATAACGTCAAAAGGCCGGTCTCTTGTTCGATAAAATAAAATCCTAAAAAATTTTCAGCCTGCCTAGACAAAAATCAAAGTTAAGCTCAGATGAATAGCAAGAATGCATACGCCCTTGGATGCTATTTTTTTTTTTACCTGCAATTCCACCTTGTGCTAGTTTGTGTTGTAGCAGATGCTGCTTTACTATTAATAGATCTTTACAGACTGGGTCACCTCGAAGCCAGGCAGGCATTTGCAGGCGACAAGAATCTACAGCCTCGTCGTGGCCCAAGCCTGGAAAGACAATAACAAACACCAGCTAGTAGTTGCAGCTGTCAGAAACATGTCAATATCGGCAGAACAGGCGAGCCAGAGAACACCAACAGCGCATAGGGCTTTTTATTCGGCCAAGCCTGAATGCGCTTCCCCGGCGGCCGTGTAACACCTGTTTGTTGTTTCCTTTGCCGCGGCCTGTCGCTCTTGCATGACAACGCAGCACGCGATTCTTCTGCACGCTAAGACGCCCTGACGACTGGCGTGAACATGGAAACCGTGTCACGCCCAAAGAGTATATAAAGAGTATGCTCTCAAGCCTTATGGAAAATATAAAAGATAAAATATAAAAGATACAATAAAAGATAGTAAAAAACTAATAACTTAATCTAGCTATCAAGCAGGTTCACTAAAGGGCAATACTCTCGCTTGTCATTCTGATACCCGCCTCATCCCATCGCTCGCTGTTCGTATAATAATAAATATCCATACACACACTCCAGAGATTCATACAATCAAACGATGCTTTACAAGAATATACTTCCTGCTGCTCTCCTAGCCTCTGGTGTCGTTGCTGCTGGCCCATACTACAACACAAGTAGCACTGCTGCTGGTGCCGGCTCTGAGCTCACCACCGCTACCGTCACTGACGTCTCCTTGACCACCTTGACCGACACCATTACCTCCTGCTCTGGTGTTGCAACCTGTGTTCCTGTCGTGACCGAACACACTACCCACATAACTACTGTCTATACTACAACCTGCCCTATCTCTGAGTTGACAACCTCTGCCTCTCTTGTACCATCCACTTCCAAGACTGCTGCTTCTCAGACACCAAGCTCCAAAGCTACCTCTTCTGCTGCTCCAACTACTGCTGTTGTTGAAACCACCTCAGTTTCTGATAACAACAGCACTGCTCCTCTTACTACCAGCACTGTTTCCACTGCTAGCGATACTACCGTTTTAGTCACCATTACTTCCTGTGGTGAGCACGCTTGCAACACTGTTGTTACCAGCTCTGTTTCCCAAGTCACCACTGAGTACGTCACCACTTGTCCAATCTCCTCTGAGGCCACCACCATTCCAGCTTCTAGTGCTCCAGCTCCTAGTGCTCCAGCTTCTAGTGCTCCAGCTCCTAGTGCTCCAGCTTCTAGTGCTCCAGCTCCTAGTGCTCCAGCTTCTAGTGCTCCAGCTTCTAGTGCTCCAGCTTCTAGTGCTCCAGCTTGCTTCTAGTGCTCCAGCTTCTAGTGCTCCAGCTTCTAGTGCTCCAGCTTCTAGTGCTCCAGCTTCTAGTGCTCCAGCTTCTAGTGCTCCAGCTTCTAGTGCTCCAGCTTCTAGTGCTCCAGCTTCTAGTGCTCCAGCTTCTAGTGCTCCAGCTTCTAGTGCTCCAGCTCCTAGTGCTCCAGCTTCTAGTGCTCCAGCTCCTAGTGCTCCAGCCAGCTCTGTTGCCCCATCTGCTGCCACCACCTTAGAGACCACTTCTGCTGTCACCAGTGCTTCTGCATCTAGCAGCAATGTTCCTGCCATCCAATCCCAGGCTGGCGCCGCCGCTAATAAAGCTCAAATGTTCTTGAGCTCTGGTATTTTGGGTTTCGCTGCCTTTTTGTTGCTATAAGTTTGATTGACTTTCGTCAACGCAGTACAAAGCTTCAGTAGTCGAAGCACCATAATGACTTCATGATTTACCCATTTTCAATTGGAACGGCACTTCTGTTTCAACTTTCAAAACTTTTTCATTCTTCTTTGGCATTGTTATCTTTCTACTCTGAATGTAAGTATCTTTTTACTTATTATTCTATCTTGCATTATTTTTTCAATTGCAGCATTTTTCTGTGGCATCTTACTTTTTTACTTATTTTTCTCCTGGTCTACTTGACATTTAATTCAACAATTAAAAATTTACAATCCTAATTATTTTTCATTCTTCTCGGTTCTGCTTACTAGAAACCCTTAGTTCTAATAGATAACAGTCTTAAAAAAACTTTAGTTACCATTCTTCAACCTTTGATTTTTTTTCTACTGTAAGTATACACTACTCAAATCGAACACGGTGTTCATAAATTCTACTACATTAACAGCTTTTGCATTACAAAGGGAAGCTAGAAAATAACCATTTTTAACGAACTTACAGACCTATCATTTCAAACTCATCGATGTACAAGAAAGCTTGCTCTCTGCTGACTTTTTATCCCTTTATGATCTGCAGCACCCGCAAACAGTACCCCGTCTCAATTAATCAGGGCGCAGGGAGCTAAGTATCCATGACAATAACGGAACCTGTTTGAAGAAGGAAGTCAAAAGACCATTCTTCGTGTTTATATTGTAGAGCTGTACGAGTGTTACACAATAGATAATAGTCTGATTAATAATTTTAGAGCTTAGTAGCAGTTGCTAGTTAAATAGTGTATGACTGCAATATTTGATAAGCTTTCCTGCTTCCGCGCACAAAAAATACAACAGGCTATACTATTTCTAAAACGGGATAAAATTAGCAAAATAGGCGTCATACCTCCCTAATTTCCTCTATCTGGATGAATTTTATAATAAAGCTTTCCTTACTTCTTTTTATTTTTTTTGACAAACTGTGTGTATCCTATTATAGAAAAAATAATAGCAAGTTTATCTGGAGCTTTTTTTTCCATTCGCGTGCACCTGTGGGCAAGTGTGGGTAAATGGGATTTTGGGGTGGCTATTTGCTTTGTAGGTTGGAGAAAACGAAGTTGGACAGTACAGGAGGAGACGAATGGGCTCCTTGATCGCACCAGAAATAACTTTTCTTATTCCAATTGTTTTGCTGTCTGTAGCATCTTACCCTTTGAAAATTTTGGAGATAAAAAAATTTTTATGGGTCTTGTTTGAGATACAATAACAATTTGAAATTTTCAAGACAAAGAATAGCGCTGTTGATTCCTGATTTTGGTCATTGGTTCCTAATCACTGTTCCTGAGGCCTACAGGTTGCGCTATTATGCTGATCAGTTTTTGGAAAAATCAGGCCTTTCTGGTTCTACTTGAATCTCTACGCAAATTTCTCTGTCAATTGGAAGCAGGATTACCCAAAACGGCAAGGTAATTACTCCCTTGTCTTAAGCGTCGACGCACAAACACATAGGGGCGCAATCGGAAGTGCCGCATGGTGCGACGACATGGCTGTGCGTCATTTGATAGTTGAGGGGGTGGCGTAGAACCACCGGTATTTTCTGTTCCAGCGGGATCTGTGGACTCTGATTGGATGGGCCTCTCACAACTGAGGGCAGGTCTTGTTGAGTCGGTGGGGATGCAAAGGAGAGAGAAATACAATAACAGGGCTCTATACAAATGTATCCAGTATTTTTTTTTGTTTATATTGGGATGTTCGGGTTCTTATTTGTTGAACTTGAAACGTTATTTGCTGAAAATGCTTATTTGTCCAGTTGGGGGCCTTCTTTGTTTCCCACAGAATTGTATGTGAATTGGTGAATTTTTTGGCTTGCCAGCTTCAAAATTTCATATTCTGTCTTCCCTTTTCGATCTTCTCTATTCGTGAGTGAGTTTTCTCAGAATAAGAAAGGCCAGATAGAGCCGTGCTGGACTCTTCAGCAAGCAACTTTAGGTTACGACAGTAGAATTGCGATGCTTGGTGTAAGATGGGCTATCACTGCACATTGGCAACTTGCAAAGCTCTAGATTGAAATAAAATGCGGCGCTATGTGCTATCAGCCTATTGTGGTCGTTTATCAATGTTCTGTTTACAATTCTTTTGTTTCTTTTGTTTACTTATGGATGAGGAGGGCGGTTTGTCGATGCTTTGTCTAAAAAGACGTATTTCATGCAATGAAAAGGATCTCTAAAAAATACATATTTGGTGGGACGGGTGATACATTCGCAACTGTAAATGGTTGTTCTCTTAAGCAAACACCGTAAAAATTTGCAACCTTGAGATTGTAAGAAGAAAAAAGGAAAAGAGCTGCTGTTGCTATAACAATCTGGCATCCACAGAACAACAATATTTCTTATTTTGGTACTCAACTTTACCAATCGGGCGACGAAGACAAAAGTGGATATTTGCACGAAGAAGTGAAAGGAAAAGCAAAAAAGCAGAAAAGCAGAGAAGGAGACAAGCTTAAAGTGCTGAGATTCTTCTTTCATGATGGTGGTACCTATATTTGGGAAGTAAAAGCATCGCTTTTCTCCAACTTTCGTCCCGCTCTGTCAACCTGCTTATTGAAGTTTTACCAATTCCGACATTGTTTGTTTTAGAATGTTCAAAATTGGAGCGGCCCAGGTCAAAACTGCTAAAAAGTCAACATTCGGGAAGGTTTAAAATTTGGAACTTTTGTTGAAACCGGTGCACATAAACCAGGCCAAACAGAGAATAATTTCTATTGTGGATCGATTGCTAGAAAACAAAGATAAAATAAGAATAATTAGTTATTACCGGCCAGTAGGAAAGGGGGTGCAGGATCGAGTATTCTGGAATACGCCAAGCGCCAGTATTGACAGCAGGCGAGAAAAATAAAAGCTGAGTCAGAAACTGTCAAAGTGCGGCAGAAAAAAGCAAAAAAAAACAAGGTTTTGCTAAGCCATTGCAAAATCTGGAAAATACCATTCCGAGTAACAGACGCCCATACCAACTTGTCCCTCTTGGGTTACTAGAAAGAATGCCGCTAATGACGAAAACAGCTCTCCGGAAGGCAAAAGTGTACAAAGAACTGCGATGTAGGTTAAAATTGAGGCTTTTCTCAGTTGATGGATACTCACTCTTGTAGCAAGCAGACGAGATCGTACTGTGGAAGGATCGAGCGCCAAGATATGGTGCGTTTTTCATCTCATCTAAGGGCAAGCGTGGGAAGTGGTCCCCATTTGTCATTTTGCAGCATTTTTTCTTTTTAATTTTCCGAGCATGCTAAACATTCTCTTAGGCCTCTTTGGCCTTGGCACCTACTTTTGTGTTCCTAATTGGTGGCTGGTGGTGCCGGTGACACATGATGGATCTGTCAAACTGTGAGGATCTTGAGTCTTGAGGCCTCTAAACGCCGACGTCTTATTCTCATCTACGTGGGTAAAAGATCCCCTGAAAACTTTGACAGTGCTTGGCGCACCACAAGCTGCTTTTCCAAACTCGTGCCGTTCCTTGTTTTGGTAAGCACTGCCCCGATGGGGCCAGGCAAAAGAAACAGGAGCTTGTTTGTGGTGCACGCAAGAGAGTAAGAGAGATATAAATAACATAGCGAGTACCAAAGGAGACTCCAGGTTACACACCCTGTGCGTGCAGACAAGAAGCTATGCACAAAAGCCATGCAAGCAAGCCACCCATCACAAATTGTGGCCCCGCAGAGTGCAGCTGTGCGCTGCAGCTAGAAATTACATTAAATCTCCTCGTTGCTTGTTTGTTGTAGCACGAGGAATCATGGCCACACACACAGCTCGCCTTTGAGAGCTGGAAGAAAGGACAGAATAGGCTATGTACAGGGACTGTCAAAGAATTAACTTATTTCTGCTTAAATGGCGGCAGCAGGGCCGGTAGAAAATAGACCTTTTTGGGCAGAGCAAAAGAAACCTTGCAGAATACAATACATCTTCCTCTGTACACAGTGGCCATTTTAAGCTCTGTGGCCACGCTCTCAGGCTTCTTCCGGCAGGCAGTCAGACAAACCCCTGGCTACCACTACCTCCATCAGCAGCGAGCTAGCTGCCTGCGCTTGCCTCCTCCGCCATCTATAAATATCGAGCCGTCGGCCTTGTTTTTGTCAGTTTCAAACCAGTCTTTCTAAAATTCTTCTTTCTATTTTCCCAGAGAATTTTGTTTATCCACATTATTTAAAGATCTCGTATTCATTCGCTTCACTCAGATACTCCCTTCTAATACTCTACCACAATGTTGTTTAAGAATTCCCTCGCTTTGCTCACTCTCGCCAGCAGTTCCTTTGCCGCCTACGTGAACCAAACCAGCTCTACGACCGCTAATGCTGGTGTCGGCGTTACCACCACTAATGCTGGTGCCGGTGTAACCACTAATGCTGGTGTCGGTGTAACCACTGATGCTAATAACGGCACCACTGCCAATGCTGGTGCTGGCGTTAACACTGATGTTAATAACGGCACCACTGCCAATGCTGGCACTGGCGTTACCACCACCAGTGCTGGTGCCAGCGTTACCACCACCAATGCTGGTGCCAGCGTTACCGCTTATGTTAATAACGGCACCACCGCCAATGCTGGTACCGGCGGAACCACCTATGTTAATAATGGAACCACCGCCGACGGCGGTAGTCTCGTTACCAGTGTCATCACAGCCAGTGTTGATGTTACTACTCACATCACTATCACTTCTTGTAAAGAAAACAAATGCTCTGAAATCCCAACAGAAACTTTAACCGGTGTCGTCACCGTCTACACCACTACCTGCCCATTATCTGAATTAACCACTGTGACTCCAGCTCCACCAGCTCCTAGCGCTTCTGCTCCAGCTCCTAGTGCTTCATCTCCAGCACCTAATGCTCCAGCTCCTAGCGCTTCTGCTCCAGCTCCTAGCGCTTCATCTCCAGCTCCTCATGCTCCTGCTCCAGCTCCTAATGCTCCAGCTCCTAATGCTCCAGCTCCTAGCGCTTCTGCTCCAGCTCCTAGTGCTTCATCTCCAGCTCCTAATGCTCCAGCTCCTAGCCTAATGCTCCAGCTCCTAGCGCTTCTGCTCCAGCTCCTAGTGCTTCATCTCCAGCTCCTAATGCTCCAGCTCCTAGTGCTTCAACTCCAGCCAGTTCTGCTCCAGCTGCTAGTGCTTCTGCTCCAGCCAGTTCCGCTCCAGCCTCTAGTGTTCCAGGTATTGCCACTGCTAACGTTGCTGCCAAACAATCCTTGGTCGGCAGCTCCTTGTTGGCTTTGGTTGCTTTAGCTTTGTTTTAAACTAATCTGACCCACTTTGTCCAATCCAAAGCCTATAATAATGATCACGTCTCACACCTTCAAAAGAATGTTCTATTTAGTTAGCCCTTCGTCTAACCATTATTATTTTCTACCTAATTTCTTAATGTCTTAATTCTTTTCTCAAAAATTTATACCTTTGTGCTTCTAGGCTTATAAAAGCTTCATTTGTTCTTTACAACTAATGTTGATCATAATTAGAACTTTTCCACTCCTTTTTCGATATTTCTCAATGTGGCGACTGTTTCGCCTTTGCTTTTGTTTCTCGGGACAACAATTTTTGAATCCTTTACCATTGGCCTTTTTAATACATTTTTCCTCCTTGGTTCTTTGGCCGCACCATACTTTACGCTTTTTTTTACCTTTAATACCTCTTTAAAAATAGTTTAGAACAAAGTTCTTACAATAAAAGACTAGTTTCTAAATTTTTGGCTTACATTAGTTCATTCCACCAGTGTATTACTATTCTATATTACCATAATAATCCCAGATATTTTAAAAAGATATGCCGTAATAAGCGATCTAGAAAATTATAACAGATGAATTAGAGCTTTTGTTCCAGTGACCTAAAAGGGTAAACTTCTCATTCAGTCAGCATCCCTCTTTACAAATGATTCATGACAAAAATTTTTCTCTTCTGAAACTATTTTTATCATTTACTGATACATTGACACCAACCTAACCTCACTTTCTCACCACATCACTTCTTTCTTGCCACCACACAGGTCTCCGATGTTGGGATCCATGCATGACCACCTTGGTGCACAGTTCTGCATGTCTCCAAACCTTAAACGTTACTTTGCGTTGGTTCCTCCCGGCGAGAGGCGCAGAGTATATCTCAAGGTACGCTCTTTTTGCAAAATAAAAAAATAAACGGTGATCAATGTGATAAGAGCCAGTTTGGCGGAATTGTTAAAGGGATAAAGTAATTATTATCTGTTCCAAAGGGTCTCGAGAGACATGTTGTATTCTAATGTGGCTTGATCTTAAGCGCTGACTGTGAAGTACCAGTGATATAGTAGAACAGATGGAGCCCGCTATCTGCTGGAAATTAAAAATACGCACCATTTCCTGAATCTATGGTCTCCTTCCAAAGATAATTGCCTATATTATCTTAAGCTGGTATCCTAACTTCACTAAAGGGTTGGCCAATTGCTGACTGTTGTGTCTTCTGTATCCCTTCCATTTTAGTATGTTGTAGAGTAAGCCATAGATATACAAAAGAGACCTTTTCCCTGTTCAAATAGCAGTTGCTTTCAGAGGCCTGGTAGGACAGTCCTCCTTCTAATATCAAACATTTTATTCTGGTATAGTAGACCAGAGGCACAAAGTGTACTATTGCTTAGCAAGATCTGGGTAAGAGGCAAAATTTTATTATAAAAGATCTCTCTGCGAATGGAGACTTTGTGCAGGTATGTATTGTTACCGCAACTTATAGTTTCATACTCGCTAAATGTGAGCTCTGGAAAGCGTCTTTCTTAATAATTGAGCTAATTCTTACTCACAACTCCTCAGTTTCCGCTGCTAGTATAAGGCTATCATCGCAAACTTGTCTTCATGATTCAGTATACTAGTAGCCTCTGGTTAGCCAAAGGGTTGGGTTCTGAATGCTAGTATGTATGATGAGTAGTAGAAAGAATTTTAAGAGGACATCAGAGAAGCGCATGCTGAATGAATTTTTATTGTCCTTGACAGAGGGCTCGTATGACTTTATGTTAAAGCAAAAAGTTTTGTTCGAAGGGCCATTTGGCAACGGGACCACAAACAAAGTTTTTCCGAGTATCTGGCGCCGACTCCGCGGACAATAATTAGCCGATCATATCAGCAAAGAACTCTCTGTATTGAAAAACAGATTTACGATGCTAGTAATATATCCATGATATAGTCCATATTGTTTTCGACCTCAAATTCGCTCGTCACGTATGCTCTGCCAGTCTTTTAGGTTATTTGGTATTATGGTTGACAGGTATTGGTGCTTGTTATTATACATACGCACTTTGCTAATAAACCAAAAAAAAGGTTTCCTCTAATTCAGAGGAAAATGACAAAAAAGGGCCGGGCAGGGAATTGAACCCTGGACCTCTCACATGTTTGGATATTTCCACTTTTCGTAGAATCGCTTGTACCCAAAGCGAGAATCATACCACTAGACCACACGGCCACTTTATGAGAGCTTGCTGTAACAGTACATTGTGGATAGCGCAACCTAAATGATATATCAACCCAATCTACAGATTCCATCATATTGGTTGTACCATTCAAGGGATAATATTGCAATATAGTATTATATTTTTCCCTGTTTTTGTTACAAGTATGATATGCATTGCCATACCATACTTGCATTGCCATACCATACTGGCATCACCTTACAGAAAGTCATGAACATACATTCCAAGGTCAAATCATACATGAAGATTGAAGAGTTTTTGTTTCTACATGAAGAAAGAACATATGTATACAAACCACAAGCCAGGAATAACACAATTACATTTTCCTATAAATATGCGCTCAAATAGTTCATACTACCTTAGTTTATATAGTTGGAAAAAGGACAGTCATCCTCTTACTTATAAAGATACAATAAGTTGAGTTTTAGCGAATAAAGGAAACACCAGGAGTTTCAAGATGTCTCACAAGAATCAGAACAAACGATATTAGGACCAGAGAACGTCTTAAAATAAAAGATAACTGTTGCAATATTATCTTCAAGATGTTGCTCTCTGGCCTGTGAGCCCGTTAGGTCGATCGGTGACGATCATTGATCCACTCGTAACCTGCTAAATATACACTTCGGTTAGCTGACCTGCTAATCTGTGTTGTACATCGTACTTTAATATATGTACCAAAGCTTTAGGTCCCTGAAGCAACCCTATAGTTTCCTGGAAATGCAAAGAAGATGCCACCCAACCCAAAAGGAAGAATCCCATTCACAAGCATCAAGTAATGGACCCCAATTTATATGTTGACCAGCTAGATAACTGTTTGATTACTGGTAAGTTGTGAAAAACAAGTCACAACTATATTACATAAATTGAAAACCGGGATTTATATTCGGACATACACATTAACAACACAATATGTTTCCTGCTATTTCTTACCGTGGGGTATATATATATATATATGGTTAGCAGTTCAACTTTATTGTCCTCATGACTCTATAGTGTCATATCTACGCAATTGTGGTATAATAAGTAGATAAAAAAACAAGAAGGTTGCTATCATATTTTAAAGAAAATGACATTTAAGTTGAATTTCTCCTCTGATTTATGAAAGTATATATGTGAATCAAATAGAAGAATTTTGTTACAAGGTAAAGCACAATAAGGACTCATCCCATAAAATTAAACTTAAGTTACAACTATCTTACCCAAATAAAAAGTTGTTCTTTTTAGTAAAGAACGAGTACGGAATAGTATTATTGTAAAATAAAACTATAATTCATTGAGAGTTTTCCTAGGACTAAAATCGCCGGTTTATAATAAAAGATAGAAAAGGAATAAAATAGATCTTAAACTCCTAGTTGTTTATATAATGCAAAATAATAATTACTAGATAAATTATTGAGTTAAATAATGTGTTTGTATCACCAAACAAGGCTAGGCTGTATGGAGTGTTTATTGCATTTATTTTTAATGTGTAGTTTGTTCATATGTCCAAAATCTTGTCACACCTATTAGAGCACAACGTACAACATTATAAGCAAGGATTAAATCCTTACATATATGTCAACAATTCAACATGTTCTTTGTTAATTTTTACTGTGATTTATATATGTTATGGATTCATCATCTATTTTTTATTCCTATTTGTCTTTTATCCTAAGCCAGCAATTCCAGTCCTTGAGAAACCCCAATATATATCAACATAACTTCTCAATGCATGAGCAATTTCAGAGAAGCCGACTGTAGATATAAGAGGTTTTAAGAACAAAAGAGTGTTATGGTGGTGGCAAAGAGTTGCCACACAGGCAGTGAGATATTTTAATTGCAATAGGTTTTTGATGTCGATTGCTGAGATTAAAAAATCCAAAACATTCAGTCGAACTTTAGACAGGGACTTTTGAGCCGCCTAAAGCACAAGTCTTGCCGCAAAAGATTTCCAAAGGAAAACACATGATCCCTAGCTGATTCAAGTTGGCTCTCAAAAACAAAAAAAAATATATTCGAAAAGAGGCAAAAAACTTAAGCCATCCACTTTTCATAGGAACCACCTATTCATCTTTTCAAAGGACATATCAAAGAGCCCGATATTTTTCAGAGCACTATTGTCCTCCGATTTAAACTCATTGATGATTCTCATATGGGATTCTAGGAATAGGACCTTCCAGTTAATAAACTCTGTGCCTTTGCAACAATTGATGATCTATTTTTATTAAGCTACTTATCTGCTTATTTAAAAAGCTTTAATATACCGCTTATTTTTGTGAACTTGAAAGCGTCAGTGCTTATGAATAGCATAAAGGACTTAAGACGAGCGTGATAGTAGCCTTTAGAGAGCTGTCACGTGCAAGGAATATTTGACTAGATTAAAATCCTGGTGATGAATCCCACTATTACCACGACAAAAAGAGGAATAGCCAGCAATATCATACGAGCCAATGGACGTTAATGTCATTAAAAGATATTACATAAAATCATTTGTCTAAGGCTTACAATGGCAGTTTTGGTACTTAGTATCAATAAGTGAAAAGGCGAATATAAGAAAGGGTCGCAGGAATGCATGTTGAATATTTCTGGTGTGTTGCGTCCGTGAAATTTCAACGTGGCATTTTCATCATAACGAAAATCAATTCCCAAAATTAATGGAAAGCTCAACCTGGCAATACTCTTTTTGGCCAGATAGGGGGCCATAAGTCCAAGGAATTGAAGAATATAATAGCCACAGTAAGATTCTGAAAAAAAAACAGCCACAATATCGTTACAACTAGCTCTGAATTGAGAGAGATTAAATAAGAGATATTACTTGGCGGCAGCACAAGAAAACCAAGGTATTACGTTTCTAAATGTCATTTACAAAGCAGCTTTTCAAGAGCTATTCATTTTTTGCCGCTGTCAAAGAGCTGCCACATTTGATGTCTGTTGAAAGGATCTTTTGAGAAGAAAAAAGAAGCTTTTCAATTGTATCAACAAATTGTCCTTGCACCAGCACAAGAACTTTATTTGTTGGAACAAAAAACTTTAGTTCTATAAATATTTTTACCCTTGATACTAAACTGCATTGCGCAGTGCTTGTGATAAAGCAGACTTGTTCCTAATGGTAAACGCAAAATGCACAGCATGGGAATTTGTAAGAGCAACGGCAATTCCGGTTACGCATACAAAAAATGCTACTCCTGTGAGCAACTCGCACCTGCCGCTTTCACACATAGTAGATCGCGTTGATAGCGAATGCTAGCAGTATTGTTTACTATGCCACAGCGCGTACAATATCGAAAACCTATAGAAAGAGACAAGACATCATTGATCGTCCGCTGTGCCCAGTTTCGAGGCTGTACTTGTTGGCTCGCAGTCATCACAGTAACCAGAAAAATGCAATTGCTAATAGAAACCAAGACTTTAACGTCAAAGCCTTCGAGCTCACATAATAATTCAGGATTTAATTTAAGGTATTTGTCAAAGCCATATATTTATTTGGAGCACAGTAAAGGGAATCTCACCAAAAATTGAAGTTCCTGCAATACAGAAAGAAATAGATTTCTTAGCAAAAAAATCCTTTTTAAGCAATGACAGGGCTGTTGTTGCGAAGGTCTTGAAATAAACATTGAACAGAGGGTGACAATCAAACTGCCTGCCTCTTGCAATGCTTTTATTTTCGTTTTAGGGGCTGGCAATATGCAGGGATATGCGCATACTAGCAGCTAAACAGGAAATTTCACAACACTCGAGCGCGTCGCGCGTTTGCCAAAAGCCACCATTTGAATCACATGGGAAACAGATCAAAATTTTTCCACAGCTCAAGGTGATCTTCCCACGAAGAAAAAAAGTAAATGTGGTAATGCTTACAAGAAAATTTTGCGCAAGTGTACAGTAAACATCAACTGTGTAGACTGTATAAATGAAAGTATGAGTTAAGAAAGGACAAGAAGACGAAAAGACTACTTTCCAATCTTCTTTCGCTCACTTTCAGCAGAAATTGCTGACATTTCCTACATTTTCATGTAAAGAAAGAGAAAAAGGCGAATAAAGCAGCACTTGAGACACTAAGGATCCTTTTATGTCTCGAAATCAATAGAGCAATCAGACGAATTTCCCTTTTGTTACGTTTCGTGCCTCTAAAAATATACCAAACGAGGGTTTGTGTCTCACAACCGCTCACTCTGACTGGACCAGAAAACCAAGGGAGCATAATCCGAGACCGGATAGTAAACAGATGGTATATCTTTTGCGGCTCTTCTGAAAATATCTTGGCTGGTTAAATTGCTTCAGCATCCTGCCCAACCTTTTTTAAGAGAGACTGCCATGCAATACAACACCAGTTACAATAGAATAATTGCAGTTCTTATAGAGATGATCCTTTTTCAGTTACATTAATTTTCGCCAGCGAGAATGGATAGTTCGGTAGCGAACATATTAAGCCAAGTTAGTGCAGATCGGTTTTGGTTCTAAGGCCAGTTACCCGCTGCAGCGCACTACGAAAATAGCGTACAATTTTTCCTTTTTGAGAAAAGGTGCTACAGATGTGTGCAGTGACCGTTTGTATGTGCACGTAGTTACTTTGAAAATTTGCGGGTCTATGCAGAGAAAGTTGCGCGCGGCGTACACAAAAAGGGCGGCTTTGGTCACATGGGAAGATCTCGAGAGTACTTGATAGATACCCCCGGAACACGAAAGATGTAACAGATGCTAATGTTGAAAGGAGATTTCTACTTCTGCACTGCAGTGACCTGCGCTGCACCTGGAAGCCACGCACCACTTTGCGCATACCAGCAGCATGCGAACGAAAGAAATATTGAGAGAGATCGTGTCTAAATACAGTAGAAACCAAAGCCTTCTCTGCGTGAGGACAAAATTTTTACTTTTATTAACTCTAGTTTTCCCATCTTTTTCTTTTATTCCTTTACTTTCTTGGTTTTTCTTTTCGTTTCTACTTCTTCTCCCTTTTCTTTGTTTCGCCTACTCTACACGCCTCTAACCACAGTCATTCTTTCAAAAGCGACAAACCCAACTGTTAATTCAACTTTCACTCCCTTAAGTTTTATTAACCACTCACTTTCGTTAAAAGTCACTCACTCTTTTTCACCAGCACTAATCAACTTGAACTTCTCGTTTTTCTACAAAGTCAGCTCTTGTAACTTCCACTCAAAAAGATAACTATCCCAAAAATGCAACTCACCAAATTATCTCTCCTTGCTTCCTCTTTGGTCGCTTCTGTTGCTTTTGCTGAAGACTCTTCAACCACCACCTCCACCTTTTACGTTACCAAGACCTCTTACTTGGGGCACAACCACGCTTCCGCTACCACCGACAGCTACACTGAAACTGAAACTTTTATTTCCACAAGCTCCACCGTCTCTGCTCTCTCTTCTCAAACTGTTAGTGCCTTTGACTTCTCCAACTCCACCATTGGTTATAACGCTACCAGTGGCTACAACTCTTCTTTCTCAGGCTCTAACTACAGCGGTTCTGGCTCCAGTGCTGCTTCTAGTTCCAGCTCCGGTTCTATTACTGTTGGTGCCAATGGTACCTTCGCTAAGAGAAATGCTGTCCCAAACGAATTAACCCCAGTTATCAGCACTTACGCTGGTTTCGCTAACAAGGTTGGTTCTGCTACCGGTATTTCCGTTGGTGCCCTTGCCTTGGTTGCTGGTTTCTTGTTATAAGTTTAACTTGCTCCCAAAGCTTACAGTAAATTTTTAATTTTTTGAGAAAACAAAAAGAATGAGAATTTTTTTAACTTTTAGATCTTCCTTTTTCTTCAATTATTCACTGATTGAAATGAAACGGCCCATTCAATGATAATTTAATGAAAAAATAGTTTCAAAAGAGCCCTGATAGTTATCATTGAAACAAAGGTCGAGCGCAAATCAGTTTTTAAATAAACTGGCTTGTTATTTGCTCCTTTTGAAGGCTTTAGCGTCCAATGTGATATTTCATCATTACTTATGATTTTTTGAGATTCTTTGGTATTAAATTTGTTTTATATTGTAAAATGAGTTATTTGTTTATTATTATTACCACCACCACAACTTTATTCCTCTCTTCCAGTTTTGTTATTTTCCCAGATACCAAAGATTTTGCTTTCCTTATTTTTCTGTCCAGTTTTTGAATTTTTGCTTTTGAAGTTCATTTGTTTTTGGAATCGATAGGCTCAGTTCAGATTTTACTTTTTATTTTTTTTTTTGCTCATCTCCTCACTTTGCTATTTTTCCCAACTCTTTACCCTCTTATATAAATTTTTGTTCCTTGAATATTATCTCTTACCACCTTGCTTGTTTCTCTTCTTTTTCAACTACAGCTATTGGAGTAGGGTGCAAATCGAGCTACGCTGACAATACTGCTGTGGCATCTTTGCCTCTTAACTTCACTATCCTATCATTCACGACCCTTTTTGCCTTTTTTTTAATGAGAATTTACTTTTTTAATATCGGTTTCTGTAACTTTTTTGTAATAGTACCTTACCTTTCTGTTTTTCTTCATTTTTTTTGGTTAAATTACTCCATGATCAGCAATTTAATCGTAGTCACAGACGAGTTTCTAAGCGAGATGGAAATTTGGGCGTGAAATTTGAGGTTGGCGATGTACGCATAGAAGTCTCTATAACCATCACAACAGCAGAAAAACTGTTCCAGCAACTTCCAATTAAACTTTCCAACCTATGGCCACTTTGGTATCATTACTGATTGTGTAGGGCCGCTTCTTCTATAACAATATAGCTGAAATGCCGATGTTAAAGTCTGCCCAACATTCAAATAATCATGTATGCCGCAACATTCCAAGAATTTACACGCCCGGGCTCACAACAGATTTATCCCTGTGTTTTTTTCTTCGTCGGAACTGTCTCTATTATGCCCCTTCTGACGGTTCTTTTAAAAGACAGAACTTTCTCTCTGTTGTTATGCTTGCTATTTTGAACACGCGAGCTTTGGTGTCTTATGTTTTGGCGCTTCTTTGTGTGTTAAAGTTTCTAGAAAACGAACAGGCCATATGTGTATACCATATACACGGTAATAGCGACCTCGAGAGCGCCCTCGGCGGATAACGAACAATTAAGAACAAACCGGGGGTGCTAGAAGGGATGTGCTGCACAAAGAATCTAAAGAATAATCGCGACACGAACTACACGCTTTTGTTGTTGTTGTTATGCTTTCCTACATGATGGCGCCCCGTAAGTGTGGCGTGCTTCTAAGAATAGACAAAGACTAAATAAGAATAGGGCTTGTATGTTAGTGTCAAAGTGGTTTTGCTGGTATAAACACGCTTGCGATCCTGTCCTATAATAGCAGTGCCTGTAGAAGGTAAGTTAAGAAGTAAATTTCTTACAAGACTTAGCAGACAATAATTAGTTAAGAAATCGGTAATCACATAGCAACAAATGTCTTATCAAAAAAAAAGGGTTGCGGAGAACAAAATAAGTGAAAGATTTGAATGCTATCTGCCAATAATAGTTGATTTTAAGGTATGTAGAAGGAAGAACCGAATCAGGATAATATTGACAAGGCAAAAATGGATAGATTAGACTGTGAAAACTGTTAAAAAGTTGATAGTCTCAACTTTCAGACTACTTTTACAACTCTTGTATTTCCAAGTCAGTGTAAAAAATGGCACTTTTGTACAAGTGGGGCGGAATATCACCAATGTAAGCCAATTTACAAAACCACTCCAATGTGTAAACGCTTTTAAGATCAAAGTACCACCATTTTCCCTTATGCACTGGCCATTTTTGACCTGGCATTCAGTATTTAGAGTCAGGATCTCTTTTTATAGACTGTTTTTCAAGGCTTATTCTTAGAAATCGCGTAGGTTTAATTCTTTGAATTCGTCAACGAGGGAAACACGAGGTGAGCCAACGATAGAGCCAGCAAAGCTTTCAGGATAAGGAATGCTGGAGTTGTAGGCGGTGTACAAAGGTTGGTGTTTTTCAGACATGATAGAAATAGAAGTTTTGGTGTCCTTGGATTGAGAATAAATGATTCTGACAGTCATGGAAATACCAATAAGGACAAAGACAAGGACTCGGTTGCCATTGCTAAGATCATCAGCAATATATTCGGTGAACTCAATCGGAATGTTGATCTTAACGTCAAGGGCTGAAACATCAGCAAAATGCTTCCTTCTAGATTAAGGTTCTCGCCACTCTGGCCCCATCCTCGGCAGAAGAACCGTTGCAGTCGGTGGCGCCATTGTTGGAAAAACCTTTGGTTAGTTTTGTCTAAACTTTCGCGACCATAGGTTTGGAGCTGCCAGCAACTATAGGACTAGCGAGGGCCATGAAAACTGAGAGGAGCTTGATTGGCTTCATTGTGAATGACAGTTACTTGTATTTTCGAAAACATCAATTAAATTTCCCTCTGCAATTTCTAGTATTCAGTTTTCAGAATGCAGAACTTATGATACACATGAGGCTGACATAAATTGCGCTCTGGTAGTCAGGACCAATTGTATTTATACAAGTCACGGATATTTCAATTGCCGAAAAAAATTAGGAAAGTTAGGAATACAGTCTCGCATGTGTAAATAGGTATGGTTCCTTCGGAATGCGATAAGTGCTATGGTGATGCTTTTTAGTTACAAAAGCAAAGGCAAAAATGCACTAAAGCACTTAAAGGTAATAGACAATTTTAAGAACAACTAAATTTGGGAGCACTGAGTGACTCTTTCACATCCCAATAGCTGTCTCATATGTTGTAGTTGACTATATATATGCGCGAGCCATGACTGGCCTGGTCTATTTTGCAGAGAATACCGAATGCTTTTGGCATCTTGAGACGTTAAAAAGCCCCCTGTATTGTTGTCAATATTGCGCGGGGAAAGAATGTCACACAAGAAAAGCTATATATAATACATACCAACCGAACGGCACTTGCTGCTTCCAAGGTGCCATTGCCCAACACGCTATCTTTTGCCGTGCCACGTGTGGTTTTGTCCGGAAGACCTTAATGTAGGGCAAGGACGGCGAGAAAAGCAGTAGTGTAAGGAAAGAGCAGTCTTGCGAGTAGTTTTGAAGGCCTGACAGCTCCCCAGAGCGTTCTATAGTGTCTGTTGAGCTTGATTCAGACTTTATCAAGCCCCCAAAGGAGACGCCCAGCAGCAAAGGCCAACTTGCTCCGAAGCTCGCATTATTGACAGCCTCTTCCCATTGAGCACTTGTAAAGTTTTGTGGACCATAGTTTTTGAATATACAGACAGGGAACAGCAAATGAGAACCTGCTCTGGCCAATTATTTTTTCCAACTAATAGGCCTCACGCTGCAGATACACTGGTCTACAGCCGGGGTACACCATATGCAGAAATAAGCGCCGAAAGGACTTTACAAAAATAGATTGCTGTTAAGCATGACTGTGGCCAATAAATGTCTTGAAAACTTAATTTCAATCTTTTGTTTTTACCCTTTGAAATCATTGAATCCTTTGATTCTTACGGTGGCGCATTTATGCCACAGACACACAAATGTCGTTGCCACTCTTTTCTTTCGCAATGAGTTTTGTGTTAACAGGAGTTCATACGCTTGAGATTAAAGTTCGAAGAAAAGGCTATATATCAATGTCAGAGGTGGCCGCAAATATCTCCTGTCAAGCCGCATAAAGTTAGTAACAAACAATTAAGGCTTTGGGGCCCAATGTTCTGAATTAAAGGTTCAATGTTGGGCAAAGTAGAGATGCTACAGGGAAAAAAATTTCTTTTTGATTAGAGATGGGCTGGATTTCGCCATTTCAAGAAATCTATTACTGGAAAGAGACATTAAAGTCAAACACAAAAGCTTAACTTGATTTGAAACTGAGTGGCATAGTTTCTTTTGTTAATTTTTCCTCATATCAGGCTATACTTGGAAGCAAATAACTCTAAGACATTTTGTCTTGCACCTATCATCTTTGCAATAACCGAGAGTTTAGCAGGCCCATGTTTAGCAAGCGTCTTGTTAGGGTCAAGAAAGGCAACTGGTATGCGGAGAAATCCCAATTGGGACAAAAATAGATTCTTGCTTATGTCTATCTTTACAAAACGCCATATTTTTTGGCCCTCCTATCTCCGCACACAGTGAGACCTGTTCTAAGAGAGATCTGCTTTTGGTCTGCCCAAACCACAATTATTAACTGATACTTTTCGACCTTATTAGGCTTCAATTTGACAAAGTAGCCTACTCGTGGCATGTAGACATCAGCTGTATGTGGAAAGCTATAAAGGAAGGGACCGCTTTATTTTTGCCTGCATAGGCAAGATATCAGAAAATGCATGGAAATACAATGCCTTCCAGCGTTGATTGAGCCTTACATCTGTTTGGCAAAACCAAGGAGCAAGGAATAATGAGCAACCTGCAGATGGAATGGCTTTCAAAATGCCAACGATATATTCTATAGTAAAGAGCTCTACAGAAGACATCCCAGAAAGATTTCCCTATTTTACCAAAAATAGATTGTTTTATAGAACTTTGGTCAACAGCACTGTCTAAGGTTTAATTAGTTTCTCAAGGGGCTCTTGAAACTCAAACTTTAGCTAAAAGGTTTAAATAGGATTCTGGGAAGGGGCACTTCTGATGAAGTCTATAAAAGGTCAAACAGGACTGCCGATAATCAAACAATTGGTTTCATTAGTATGCTAAGCTCTACCGCTACCATCTTTTTTTCTTCACTTTGATTATTTCAATGCTATAAACCCCAATCTTTATTTTCTGACAAACTTCGGTATCGCTAACTTTCGGTTTTTCGTTGAAAGATTCCTTCCTTTGCTAATCACCATGTTGCTAAAAAAAGCTTTATTAGCGCTTCTATTAGCCTTACCATTTAGTGATGCTCTGGCTATGTACGTCAACACTACAACTCTCGCCGACAGCGGTCAGCTAGCCACTGTAACCGTTACCGACATTTACTGTCCAATTTCCACGGTTACCATTACTAGTTGCCATGAGCAAAAATGTGTTCCGATTGTTACCGTAATCAGCTCCCCTATTACTACTGTCTATACTACTGTTTGTCCTATTAGTGAACTTTCAACTGTTACCAACAAACCAACCCCTATTCCAATCACAATCGGTCAGCAAGGAAACACAGACTGGCCAGCTTTGCCTATTCCTCATCCAATTCCACCAGCTACTCCTGGAGTCAACGGAACACAAACTGCTCCACATAGTACCCCATCTTCCAATGTCACTTTTCCTTACCCTCCTGGAAATGGAGGCCAACTTACTACTGTTATCACTTATATTCCTAGTGCAACTTTGGTTACATTTACCTCTTGCCATGAAAATAACTGTTCTCAAAATGTCATTGAAAGCCAAACATCAATTACAACCACTTTTACTACGACTTGCCCAATCAGCGGAGCTTCTACAATTATTCCTATTCCTCCAGCAACTGCAGGCTCTTCACGCACTTCTGTTGCTCCAGGGACCCCGGGTACTCCGGCAACGCCAGCTGCCTCAGATACTTTGGGCACACCAGACACTTCTGTGCCAGAAGTTTTGGTTGGCGGTGCAATGAAGCTTTCTGCTGGAAATTCTCTCTTAGGTCTAGCGTTGTTGTTGCTTTTATAAGCAATATGATTAGGTCTTTTCTATAATTAGACATATCACTTATTTTTCATTTTATTTTTGGCGTTCTTCCTCAAAGAAGTATAATTCCACCCAACCGGCAATGGTGAGCAATGACAAGGGCTACCTAGAATGACTCATCTCCCTTTTGTTTTGTTCCTTAATTTTAAAGATTCAGCTGTATAGCTTCTGTCTGCTAGATGCCTCTCACTGCCCCCGGATCTTTGTGCTGCTTTTTTGGATAGTCATGCTAGCTTTTTTGGATAGTCATGCTAGCTTTTTTGGATAGTCATGCTAGCTTTCTAACGCTTTTCCCTTTATTTAAGGTGCCGTTTTCGCTCTTTCAGCTAAGTGCCTAATTTCACAATTTTATTTCATCTTTCTTGTGCTAAAGGACGCTCTTTTTCGGCTAACAATTCAGCTTCCTAACTACTTTGTTTTTCTAACGCCATAGATCTGTTCACATACAATGTCTGTGGCAAGGCTGATGGTCAATAAATGTCTAACTCTAACCCTTACGGTTCCAACTTGTATTTAATTAAGCTTTTAAATATTTTCACAAGAAAAAAAAAGAAAAGAAGGCATGGCCACCTGGTTTAGTATCTTTGTTGGCCAGCAAAGAGAAGCAAAAATTTAAAGGATATTGAAACAGGTACTCTGTCTCAGAAAACTATAAACACTCCAAATTCGTAAATCCTTGTACGAACTGTTGATTTTCTTGAACTCTAGGTTTCTAAGCCACTTTGTTACTTTCAAATACGAAAACAGCATACAGTACAAGAAAACATCACTCCTGTTCCCCAAATAAAAGTATCCACAGAAATCTGTTGCTTTACCTCTTTCCAAGTTCTCTATATACTACAACTCCCGACGCCACTAATCACAGCATATCTCATTGTATTTGAATACTGTTATAGTCAGATTCTAGAAAAAGTTGTTTAGAGTACTTACATTATGAAGGTAGTCGAAAAGAAGTAAGCCCTCCCCCAGGATGAGTATTCAGAACTCTAGGCTAGCAAACTATTGTTTATTCAAAGCGCATCCATATTGAATATCTCATTTTTAGCACTTTTGCTTGGAGCGAGAGCGGTTGCAGGCAATTAATTTTGACAGGTCCCAGGGACGCGCTTTTTGACTTTTTTTTATTACTCGCATAGGGCCGCAGCCCTGCGCTTGCGACAAATCCTTGGCCGTCATTTATGTTGGATTCTGGACCGCGAGGAATCAACAGATGCGATGGAAAGAGAGAAGCTGGCTTTTTATCTGCAATCGGAAAGGATGAGGCACTTAAGAGGGTTTATTTTGGGAACGCACACTCGTTATGTGGTGTCTTGCAATAAACTGCAATTCTTCGCTTATCCTGATGTTTAACTAATGAAAAATCTGCAATATGCTAACAAGGTACTTTAGCCATCGGTAAGGATTTTTGAAATTGAGATTTCCCAGATTGCGGCAAAAGAAGTCTACTACTTTCAAAGAAAAGAAAAGGAGATACACACATGCATTCACTACACAATAAAATTTGAAAGTTTGCTAATTATCCCAGTAGTTTCAGCTGAGAAGCTCTTTCGGAAATGCTAAGCTGCCCTTACACCAATAGCAAATGATAAATGCTGTTTAATGTATCCTAAACGGCTTAATGTAATAAATATCACACGACTTCATTCCCGAATGTCCTAACAGAGCACCTTACAATCCGCTGTGCGCAAATTAACAAGGATGCTCACGCTTTTACTAAAAGTTCAAATGGGCACTTTTCTTAGTGCCCATCCCTGTTATCAGTATTTTTTTGCTGGTAAAACGTTATTTGCACATGGTGATTATGGCGACTGTAGGAAAAAATACTAAATTGTGGCATTCACATATAATGTGATTGAATTTTTTCTTAAATTCAGACACAGTATCTTTAAATCTTTCAACTTGGCTAACAATATCTAGCTAAATCTAGCTAAAGGCTTGGGAATAAACATAATATGAAAAAATGCATTTTGACTTTCTTATCGCTTTGACAGCTCCAACATAAAGGCTGCCCTTTTGAGGTTTGAAATTTAAAACTTTAAACTTTAGTTTGGAATAAAAGTAACTAAATAATGTAAGCGAAATAGAAGAGTGGAAGAAAATTATCTGAAGTTAGACAGTTATAAAAGATAATGGTACGAAAGTATTTCGGGAAGACCAAATCATATGAACTGACAACAGCGGTAAAGTGGTGAACCCAACTATTGATACGATACTATTGAAAAATTATCAACAGATCTATGAAGCCCAGAAAAGGTTTTCTCAAAAGCTTCCATTTTAATAGATTTGACAAGAGATTCATTTGTTAGGCTAAGTTGTCAAACCATCCATGACTTTTGGCAACCTTCATCCCCCAAGCTTTGAATCTGCTCAGTGTTAGTTTTATTCTTTTTTTGATATTTACTCTAATTGGTAGTAATTTTCTTTTTTAGTCAAATTTGACCTATGGCTTCTTTAGCAAAACTATTTAGAGATGCTTGTAGAAAAGAACAGTGCATTTGCGCCAATCAAAGATCACTCAAACACAAACCTCACCTTAACAAACTAAATAAAATTGGGGTTATATTGGAAAGTTCAACTTCTCAAATACTTTGGATAATTGGGTCAGAATATGTTACTAATTTTTAATACCAGAAAGTATGATTAAGAAGCCAGCATATTTCTTTGATGAGAACACTTGAATTTGGGCAAACTTCTCGCTTTCGAAATTATCCTAATTAAGAAAAACCATCAAAGCATATTTAATCTTCTGATTGGTTTTGTGGAATATTTTTAAATTCAAAAGTCTTTCAAAAACCTTGGAGAAAAAAAGAGCTGGTTAGGTAATTCTGCTAGCACGGGTATCTTTTTCTTGATTGAAAAGAGGATGCTGAGCAACAAAAAAACACCTTATAAATAGCGAATATAAGTGCAGCATTTCCTAAGGAGTGTATGAATTGGCTCTTTACCTTTTGTTGATTTTACCATTTTTGGTAATTCCTCTCCATGAAACCAAAATTTATAATTATTCTTTTCAAGAAGCTGTAAGTATTGCCTTCGCTGGGTCGCCAACAACTACCAGCACACATAGGGTTCTGGACAACCTTGAACAACCCTAAGCTTAATTTTATTATCCAAAAAGCATTGGTTCGGTTCTCTTCTGAGACTGTATTCATAATTTCAGCCCTTGTTTTCTTTTGACAGCAGCTGCCTCAAATTTCGGGTAAAAGCGAGATATACACTATAGAATAATTTAAGCGAAAACATTAATGTTAATAATGCTAATGGATAACGCTGTACTATATTGAAAAATGTTGGAAGATGCAAAAAGAATAAAATATTTCAATATATACAGCACTTCTTAGTTAGTTGGATTGTGCCGTGAAGGCCTCTTTTGTTATCAGGGGTTAGGCAGCCTTAAGCTAAATAAACTTTCGGACCATTTGAATATTGCCTATCAACGCCGCAGTTTCCCTAAATTGTAAGTTTCTGATCAAACTTTAGTACGTTAAACAAATAAGTTGCGGGAAGAATGGCCAACAAGTGCAAATCCCATAATGGTCATTAATCGACAGGTTCCAGCAATGCTCATAAAATTTAGCCAAGTTTCGTCTTTTGTCTGATGATTTTCTGTTGGCTTTAGAAGGTTCCAAATCTGGATAACTACTAGCCTCTTAGATCTGGGGCTCACCTTAATAGAGAATTAAAGCTGTTCTTTTAATAATATTTTCATAAGAATGTGTTTTGCCATATATGTGAGGGCAAAATATTATTTTTGGGATTCTTATTTGCTTGTTAATAGTAAAACATTGGGCATGTTTATGTTTCGTAAAGAAGGAAAATGGTTAGGTATTGTAAAAACTCGGTGACACGGTATTGTTTAAAGTATCAGATAGTGCTTTTGCCAGACAATGCTTATTATCCGAACCAAAAATATAATATTAATTACTCCTTACAACTTTCTAATCCATCTTATTGTTGGGTTAAAATCGTAATGAAGTCTGAGAATTGTGTTAATTGTGGCTTCTCTGCATTCATACTGTGCACTTGACTTCATCATTTAACATACTAAGTAACAACCTACCCAGATTTGGAAGTTGATATTTGATTATCTCAATTGTAAATTGCCTCAACATTTTTACCTTTATAAAACTTAGATTGAAAATTTTTAGAAAGGGAACCATATACTCTTAGTCACCATTCGAATGCCAAAAGCTACTTATATTCAAAGTAATAATTTTACAAATTGAAGAAAAGCTCCCTTAGGAATTTAAAGTACTTTAAAAAAGGTTCATAAGCAAAATTTCTTTAACTTATAATGTAACGCAAGCACAAAAAGGATTTTACAATGCGTTGGCATAAATGTCAACCTGTTTCATCAATAATAACAGTGGTTAGCGATTAGCACATATTAGGGTAATACAGAAATTTCTCATGTAAACTAGAATAAATTGTGCCATAACCATGTCCTTATCAATTAAGGGAAATTTCAGAATAAGGTCTAAGAGGTATGAATCAATGTTTATTGCTCTAAATAGTTATCAGAAGGATACATCAAGTCATACTAGAAAATGTTTTTCAGCAATAAAAATTTCAAAACATGCTATGTTTTTGTTTCAAGGGTGGAATGTCTAAGATAATATTCAACAATAAGCTACTCCTAGAAAACCTAAGAAACATTCTCAGTAGGTGCTTTCAGATTTAAAATAGGAACCCAGACCTTCGTGTTTTACATCTTCGGAACTATTTTTTTCTCTTTGCTCTTTTACTGCTGCTTGCCTTTTCCTGATTTCAAACACTATTTCGTATCTCCAGCTATTTCCTCTCAAAAAACTCGATTTTATTGAAATTTCTAGGGCAGCCATACCACATAGAACCTGTTGGTATGTGTGCTAAATTATCTTGTAAGACATGCTTCTGGAAGTAGGGATAAGGATATTTCTGTATGTTTAATAAAGTCTGCATATAGTGGCTACTACATCTTTTGGCATCCTCTCGCTTACGTTAATACATTGCACACAACAATTTTCTTTTTCTTTATGGACTTAATATGCTTGAGGTGACTCTAAGGATCCTGTTCGCCTTTTTGAACGCTTGTTTCTGTGTCAGGTCAGAAAGGAATAGAATTATTAACCTGTCGCCTATTCCTGCATGCTGAGCTTAACACAGAAAGAGTAAACGGCCATGCATAGACGCACATATGCACGGTCTCCGACTACTTGACGGAGGACCTAAAGGCAAGGTCGGAATTTGGACACTTTCTGGCGTTGTCGTTTTCATCACGGTACTGTTTAGCTAAGATTTTAACTTGTATTCAGCAAATCCTAATATGAAAAAGTTCACAAATTGACTTTTAGCCATTCTTTTTTTTTTCTGATTTCAAACTTTCGTAATGTTGCTCAAATAAGTTTTGGCAGGCTGGCTATTGTGCCTGTGGTAAAAGGAAACTTTGGCCCTGGCCATGAAAGCCCTTTAACTTCCCCAAAATGCCAACCATACATACAAAGGACATTTATTCCTTGAAGAGGTCATAATAGGGCTACCATTGTAGTTTTCAATATCATCCTAAGGTAAAAACCAAGAAAATTGGCTGTATTACATTGATCCCAACAAAGCCAATCAGCCCTATCAAGCCAACTGAAGTAATTGAGCCAGCTGAACCTAGGCAATCTAAGCAAACTTTCTACCCTACCGAAAAAAACTCTTACTCTGTCCGACATAACCACTCTTGTTGTCACTATCAAACACCAAGCCGTTACTGTTGTTACCATAACTCTTTACAAAAGTAGAGCTCAATGTACTGTGTCACTACTCAAATCCACATTTATGTTATCACTATTTTGACCACAAAATGCTCCTAAAGTGATATTATACACCCTGACGGAACATTTTCTGGCTCAGGCGAGGCTCCTGCTGCATTGTTATTACTACTGTTTCTACTATCACTCCACTAGGTAGCACTTCCGTCGGTAGCTCAGGTATCTCTTGGCACTTAAGGCCTCTGGGCAGAAACAGCTGGCAAACCAAAAAGTGCTTCTACTGGTGGCGGAGGCACTTTATCTCCTTGCTTCAAGGCACCTGGCCCAGACTCTTTATCCAAGCCTTCAGGTACTTTAAGAAAACCAGGATCTTCACCAGTTCCTTCAAGTGCTCCTTCAGATACCGCAACAGGTGCCACTTCAAGTCCTCAAGGCACTGACTATGCAATACTATTTGGCACTCATGGCACTATATCTGTTAAGCCATTAGGTACTCAAAGTACATCTGGAACCGACAGATCTGGCTCTGTTATGACACCTGACACTACGGCTGGCCCACCTAGAAGTGAATAGCCATCTGGAACTGTAACTCCAATGACTGTAGAAGCGGTCCAGTAACCCCAACTCTAGGATTTTATCTATCTGGCCACTCTGGTTCCCTTACAGCACTGAATCTCAACCTAAGGATACCGAAACACCGCTAACTGGTACCTAGTTTCAATAAAGTGGCAAGAGGCTCCAACTAAGGCACCAAGTAAAACTCTAGCTGGGCCTCCAATCCAATGTATTTCGTAAGCTTATAAACATATAGTAATGGTTCCGGCACCGCCACAGAAATACCAACTGAACAAATACCGGCCTCCCTTCAGGTGGAGGCAGCGGAACCGAGACCTTGTTACCACCTACCTACACAGAGAAAGTTGCCAACAAATTCAAGAAGACAATTATTGAAACACCTATTGTTAGTTTCTTGGCCACCTTGTAAGGTGGCAATCTCCTTCTGTCTTGACTTTTTGAAATGATTTGTTATATTATATTATTTTGGTTTTTATGTTATTTCAAATTCTTATTTTGCAAGTATTTTATTTTTGACTTCTTCGTGCTATCCTTTATTCTATAGTTCTTCCCACGTCATTAACTTGATGCCATGGATGGGATCTTTCGTTTTATTTATTTATTTCTTCTACATGTTTATTTTTATTTCTCATAAACTGCTTTTTAAAAATTTTCATCTGGCCCTTCTTCGTTTAAATTGATGTTGTATTGCTTTCCCCACTTGATACTTTAAATTGACTTGTAAATTTGTCTTTTGATGGAGTTCTTTGCAAAGGAAGTATAGGTGGTCTCCCATCCAATCTTTGAATAAGCTCTCATGTTGGCGGTCATGCATAACTCGGATGGGCATCAACTTTAGGTTCATGTAGCAGACAATCACGGCGAACGAAAGCTTTTAAAATACGAATAAGCAGTATCACCGATTACGAGCAGACGATAGGAGAGGTGTTAAAAAATACCAACGGTAGGCTTACACTTCTGTAAGTTGAAGCAAATTTGAAATGATAGAAAGAGCAAATTCTAGTAAATAAATCAGTAACGTCTAATGTATAGCACACTAAAAACAAAAACAAACTCTACGAACAAATGCAAAAGTTAAATCGTCAATGTCACGACATCTAAGCTAACTCTTTTTCGTATTCTTTGGACATGTCAACGTCGCTGATGGAACCACAAATCGTTTCCACCATAATACCGGTGACCAAGTATGGGTCAATGTTAGAAGCTGGTCTTCTGTCTTCGAAGTAACCGTAACCTTCTTTGGCCACAGATCTTGGGATCCTGACGGAGGCGCCTCTGTTGGCGACACCAGACAAGAAGATGCTAACGCTGGCAGTTTCGTGGTTACCAGTCAATCTCTGCTCGTTGTCGGCACCATACAAAGCAATGTGCTCATTGTGTCTTTTGGACAATTTTTCAATAGCCTCATCAATGTACTTCATACCGCCTTCTTTTCTCATGAGCTCTGTGGAGACGTTGGTGTGGCAGCCAGCACCATTCCAGTCTCCTTTCAATGGTTTTGGGTGGAACGAGATTTTGACACCGAAGTCTTCAGCGACTCTATGCAATAAGTATCTAGAGACCCACAATTCGTCACCCATTGAAATGCCTAAGACTGGACCAACTTGGTACTCCCATTGGGAAGGCATCACTTCAGCATTAATACCAGAAATGTTAATTCCACAATAAAGACATGCTTTGTAGTGTGCTTCAATCACGTCTCTGGCGACGACTTTACCAGTACCGACACCACAGTAGTATGGACCTTGAGGGGCTGGAAAGCCACCTTTTGGCCACGAGTATGGCCGGTCGTACTGATCAAACAAAGTATATTCTTGCTCAATACCGAACCAGACCTTGTCTTTAGCGTGGGCAGACATCAACTTGTCGCAGGCATGCCTGTGGTTGAACTTGTTTGGAGTGCCGTCACTGTTCCAACATTCAGAAAGAACAAGGATGTTGTCACCACCCCTAAAAGGGTCAGGATAGTAAACCACTGGCCTCAAGTAGACATCAGAGTTATGTCCTGGAGCTTGATTCGTGGAAGAGCCGTCAAAGTTCCATTCAGGCAAGTCGTCCAAGGAGGTAACTTTCTTGCTGAGGGTTTTACCCTTGGAGCGGATGGAGCCAGTACCGTCGATCCAGATATACTCGGCAATAACCTTGCCTTGTTGCGGCAAGCTATGGAACTTTTGTAATGTGGTGGATTTGGAAGCCATTTTGAAGGCAAATTGACGAAGAGTGAGATAAAAAGGGAAACAACAATATGGACACAGGGAAGCGAACTATTGCGGCTACTGACCAGCAAAAGAAGGAATAAGATCCCTAGTGGGATAATGGTAGCCATAGGCTATCCCAGGAGAAAGTGGAGCTATTTATTGTCTGCTGGGATATGCCATGGTGGTTTCATAGATAAAAGCCGAGAAGGCCCTGGCCAATCAAAGTACTGCTGAGCATAAGCACGATAAGGGCATGCGCTAACAAGCACAGAAAGGCACACTTGTGCGGGTGTCACGCTACTCATTTGTGTCTCCGCTGATAGCAGCTAAGCCTCAGTGTATCATGAGAACTGATAGAGGGACAGCTAATACAGAATAGGAACGGGAGTTGGGACACGGATAACAAGGAGCGCCTTAATTAGAAAAAGTGCAGTCTCCGCGCCGGTGTTGTGTCTACCCGCGATGACAGAGTTGTCAAGTACCAATAGCTTCCTTGAATAACTGTTTACGTTTTGACATCTTTGCAGCAACAATAGATATAATGCTGACGTATCGCAGGAAGATCAGCCGTGTTCTGTTAACAGCCAGGGAAGCTGATCTGGCAGAAAGCAAGGCGGGCCAAAAACTTCTGTGTGGAGATATCAGAAAAGTGCGCTTAAAACAAATGGGGCTGCAAAGTAAGTTCTATTTCGACCATGATCAGCTGATATGTCAGCATATTTACCGTAACTCTCCCAAAAAAATTTCAACGCTGAGGACACGAAAAGTGGTTTCGTCAAACTGACAAAAACAACACAAGACAAAATATAAAGGCTGCCTTTTTGATCTAGACACTATCCGCTAGCTAGAGTAGCGCTCTATCCCCGGTTTACACCCACACGTCTTTCGCATCACATTCTTGCAGACTCCCTTCCGGGCACAACTACACCGAAACCAACACTAGCTGTCGATATCTTCTCATAGTCACGCACAAAGCGCTTTTAAACTCCAGAATAGACGAGACAGAATACCGAGAATTCCTTGATCCACCAACAATAATAATGCAGTTTTCCGTCATATCTATTTTCATACTCTTAATAAGTGCAGTCTCGGCGTTGAGATTTGATGTTGACGCCTCCGTTTCTAGACCCAGCCCATTTTGCATTAGAGATTTCGTGTCAGAGGGCCAGTTAGTGGTGGTCAAGATCCACTCCTCGGGCCACGTTGGCGATGGCCAAGTATTGAACTTTTACATTACCGACACTTTGGGCAATGAGTACCGTAGAAAGAAAGACTTTGCGGGTAATACTAGAGTTGCCTTCACCTCCCACGCCAATGCTGCCTTTGACGTCTGCTTTGAAAACATCGCAGTTCACAAGGGTAGATCCTTGTACAGAGAGATTGAATTGGACATCGAAGCAGGTGCTGCTGCCAGAGACTGGAACGCCGTTCAAGCCGCTGAGAAATTGAAGCCTGCCGAAGTCGAGTTGAGAAGAATAGAAGAAATAACCGACGAACTTGTTGACAAAGTAAACTACTTGAAGGTTAGAGAAGAAAGATTGAGAGACACCAACGAGTCCACCAATGCCAGAGTCAAAAACTTTTCCATCTGTGCCATCTTTTTGCTTATTACCTTAGGTGCGTGGCAGGTCAACTACTTAAGAAATTACTTCAGAGCTAAGCACATCTTGTGATTGCTTTTTGTTTTTTTTTCTGAACCGTCTTGGAGGGATATAATATAACAAAAACTTATCATTAAAAAAAATGAAGAAAAAGGTCAAAAACTGTCAGTCATTGTAAAATTATTTTTCTGTTAACATTCTTTCACTCCCTATTATTGTTTTATTTAACTCATCTTTTATTTAATGCCGTTTCAAACAATTTAACGACTGCTTTTCTTGAACTATAAGAATTGTTTGCTACGAACTAGTTTCGTATGCTTATCAGCTTCTAAGGAAAAAAAATGAATGTACTTTTCCATAAATATTTAGAGGCTCATTCACTGCTGTGAGTAACTTGAATTTGATGATACAAGTTAACTTGGCAAAGAAAAATCCATTATATTTATGTACATGGTCAAATAGCAAAATGGAACGACAAAAAGTCTATAATTATAATAAAGCAGGTCTTTTTCTTCAAAAATGAAAAACGAAACAGAAAATAACGATAGAAATATAATCAAGATAAATATTAAAAATGTTTAGTCAACTATGAGACAAAACAAATGGAGCAAAAACACGCGATCTCTTCGATCAAGCATTAAAGTCAACAATATTCCACTTGGACTCGTCGTAATCTTCAAGCTTAGGACCAATGACGGCCACTTTGTGTCCTTCGTTCAGACTGAGGCCCTTAATTAAATACTTGTCAGCAACATCTTTGACATCATCAATCGAAACATCCAATAAGTTTTCCCTTCTTTGCTGTCTCATTTCATCAGTTATGCCGTCCCTGAATAACATCATTCCTTCGGCTTTAACATCCATTGGGGCATCAATGCTCTGAAAGATTGTCAATTTGGCTTCATTGAGGTTTTCTCTTGCCCATTCTTTTTCAACAGCGAACGAAGCGGATTTCTTGAATGTTTCAATACTTCTCAATGGGTTTGGATCACGGTACGAGTAATAACTAAACATACCATCAACACCACCGTATCTCACACCGCCTCCATAAGCACCACCCTTTTCTCTGACTTCCTTATGCAAATATTTGAATGTAAGCAATTGAGAGACCACTTGCAATGCAGCACCATCCTTGGCTAAATATGGGCTACCCAACAAACCCAAGGAGGCATAGGACACCTGGTAAGGTAATGTTATCAAAGTGGATTTAGGACTCTTGCCCACCAAACCATCAAAGCCTTTTCTGAGTTCGTTGCGGTATTCAGAAGATTGGTAGTCAATAATGGTTTCGTTCTTGGCATCGCTTTTTGGCAAGTTGTTTAAAAAGGTGTCAATCAATGGTTCGTTGGCTTTGATACCTTCAGTATCACCAACAAGACCAAACTTGAAGTTGCCGTTATTGACAATGAGGTCCTTTAATTCAACAAGTTTTGAAACAATTTCGTTTCTGAGAACTTCCTCTTCATCGACTATAGTGTTTAATTTGTTGATAAATCTGATCTGACTAATACCATTCAAATATTCAGTCAATTCTTTCAATGGCGACAAGGAAGCGTTAGCAAATGATCTGGAATATGAATGACCGGAACTGGAGATGTCAGATACGCTGTTGGCATTCAAAGATTTTATTAATGTCTTGAGTTTCTCCAAGTTATTGAAATCAATGTTGTTTAAAATTTCCGCCCAAAGTTCATATACTTTTGGAATCTGGGCGTTCAATGAAACGCCACGGATTTCAAAGAACAAGTTGGTTTCCAAGTTGTCTTCCACAGATGGCTTAGCGTAAACTGAGGAGCTCAAACCACCAGTATATAGCTTAATATCTTCTTCTAGCTGATCCATATTTTTGTTAGTAGTTCCCAAGTTCAACAAGCAATCGCAAAACAATGGCAAGTATGGGAATAATCTGGCAGGAATGACGTTAGTCAAGTCCTTCTGAGATCTAAAGTACAATAAGCCGTTGGTATCAGTAGTTCTTGTGAACACTTTGTATTGTTGCTTCTCACTAATATCTACTGGAACGGCATCGCCTCTTCTTGGGATATCGTACTCAACACTAAGAGTTGGCAAACACGAAATGTCTTCCTCTTGAGTTTGTTGCTCAAGCAATTTCAAGCCTCTCATGTGAATCACCTCCTTATCTTCTTCATCCAACCCCTTAAGTTTGTTGTTCAAACGTTGAACTTCTTCTTCAATGACTTTCTCCTCAAATTCAGCATCTGGTTTCATCACAAATTTAAAAACTGGTTTATTGAGTAAATGCTCTTTGATCATATTTTGGAATAATTTACCATTGGTGTCCTGGTATTGAGCTTTGAATTCGCTTATCACATCGTCAAAAGCTAAAGAGTCAAAAGGATCGACCTTGTTAACCCAGCCTGGAACAATAGACGACAACAAGTTCAAACCAAAATCGGACCTTTTGTCTTTTTTGCTCAACTCAATTTGTCTCAAAAGAGCATCAACCTTGCTTTCTTCGAATCCAGTTTCTGCCTTCTCTTTGAAAATGCCGTATATGATCTGTTCCATCTTTGGAATGTCATCTTTGCTCAAACCTTGAAGACCCACAGTGAAGCTATTCAAATCGGTTGTAGAGTCAGATCCAGAGTTCACACTGTAATCATTACCTATGCCAGCCTCTATCAATCTTTTGAAGAAAAGAGAAGCGTGTCCATCCAATAACAAACTGCTTAACAACTTCCAGCAGAAGGTATCATAGACGTTATCTGGATGCCCAACAAACCACGTCAAGGAAGCTTTATATTGTTTGTTATCAGGCAAAGTTGGGTCAACCGGTCCTTCAACAACAACTTCCTTTGATTCGTTCAAATCAATTGGCTTTCTAATATTCTTAATACGCGGAGAGCTTCTTTTACCAAAAGTGGCCAAATGCTGATTTAAATATTCCAAGTTGTTGGTTAACGGAATGTCACCATAGGAGAAAATTTTTGCATTTGAAGGATGATATCTTGAGGAATGAAAGTCAACCAAATCTTCATGGGTCAAATTGGTGATTTCCTTTGGATCACCGCCTGAGATGAAAAGACTTGGATACATTTTGTTCAAAAAGTTTATGTAGAATAGATAGGAAGAGTTAGAAAATTGACCTTTCATTTCATTATAGACAACACCTTTGAATATAATTGGGGAACTTTTGTCGTTAGGATCTTCGTTTTCTAATCTCCAGCCTTCCTGGTAAAAATCTTGAGTGGACAATAATGGATTGAAGACTGCATCAAAATAAATGTTTCTTAAATTTTCGTAATCTTTGACATTAGTTGTTGAAAATGGGTAAAAAGTATAATCATGACCAGTCATGGCATTCATGAAATTGGACAAAGATCTATTCAACATTTTGAAAAATGGATCTCTGACAGGATACTTGACAGATCCACATAATGTAGTGTGCTCCAAGATGTGAGGAAGACCGGTGGAATCTGTTGGGTTGGTCTTAAAGCACACAGAGAACACATTGTTTTTGTCGTTTCTATCAATGTGTAGGTATTCTAAACCTGACGTTTTGTGTTGCAAATTTACAGCTGTGAATGCCAATTCAGGCACTGGCAACACTCTCTTGATTTCAAAGCCATGGATTTCTCCGCCAACAGGATATTTTCTCGCAACTTTGGAAGAGTTGTAATTCTGCACAGAAGCGTTTCTTCTAAACTCACGGATCACGAAAGGTACGCCCTTTCTCATCATCCTGAAAACAACTTTGGTATCAAAATTGCAAAACTTGCTTTGGATGTTGCTTGGTTTGGTTCAAACTAGTCACCATCGCCTTTGAGTATTCATGGGAAAGTGATAATTTGCTTGCGAGGACAACAAAAAAGTGTTCGAAGCTTACCATCGCGCAGGGCTTCTAATCTCATCGCAGAAAAAAAATTTTCTTTTATTTTTTTTTGATTTATTATACTAAGCATTAACAGAGTACCGCCAGTTATAATTAATCTTTGCGGCTATTGTTATTCTGTTTTGACTTTTTTCAACAAAACAATTTTATATTTCACAACCAATTACAATGGGAACGGGTTTAAAGAACTTTAAGGTCAAGAATAAGGACATCAGAACCCTGATAAATCTCAAACAGAAGAAGGAGAAGGCCAAGATAAAGAGGGAAGAGCGTAAAGAAAGACAGGAGAAAGGTCTTCCTAAACAGATACCGGACACTATTGATTCCAAGCGTGAATATGACGAAACTTTGAGTATTTCAGGACCAAAAAAGAAAGCAGACGATGGTGATGACGAAGAGGAGGAAGAGGATGAACAGGAAGAAGACAGCATTGAAGATTTTAGTAGCTATTTCAAAGAAGGAAGAGACCCAAAAATACTTATAACAACCTCCGCCAAATGTTCCAGACATGCATACAACTTTGTGGATTGCTTTGGTGAACTTTTCGAAGATATCAAGTTCATTAAGCGTAAAAGAGAATACAGTATGAAAGATATGGCTAGACTTAGTGCAAACAGAGGCTACACCCACTTGATAGTGATTAACGAGGATAAGAAAAGTATTAATGGAATAACATTCATACATCTTTCAGAAGGTCCAACCTACTACTTTTCGGTATCATCATATGTTGAAGGTAAAAAAATCCAAGGTCACGGTAAATCAACATCTCACATCCCAGAACTCATAATCAAGAATTTTGGTACATCATTAGGTAAATCAGTTGGAAACCTTTTCACCTCTCTATTCCCACACAGGCCAGATATTGAAGGTAGACAAGTTATCACTATCCACAATCAGCGGGATTTTATTTTTTTCAGAAGACACCGTTACGTGTTCAGAAATGAAGAAAGAGTCGGGTTGCAGGAATTAGGGCCTCAGTTTACATTGAGATTGAGAAGAATCCAAAAAGGCATCAAAGGGGAGATTGTTTGGGAGCACAAGCCAGCTATGGACAAGGATAAGAAAAGATTTTATCTTTAAGGCTGGACGCTTTCATGTGTTTTTGAAGTTTTTGTTCAAAAGTTTGTATCATTAATATATTCACATAGGTATCCTTGGTGAAGCTTACTTTCTTTTCCGCTTTTTCTGAGATTATATCTATTTGTAGTTTGCAGGATATACTGAAAAAGTTTCCCATGCCATAAGTCATCTTGAACTGAAAACATTTGGCTGCAGCAAACCGATTATGGGGTGTCAGGCTACATAACGCATTGATTTGCATATGTACAGCCTTATACTTATGTCAGGATGTTTTGTGATATATGTCCGGGTGTTTAGACAGCATGTAACGTGTAATGCAAAATGCAAGAACTTTTAACGACACAAAAGGTGTTCGTGCAAATTGTATAGGACATTGTAAAACAAACCAGAAGACCTAAAAAGTAATTCAGTTTGATTTTTTGTTATGGCTGTCGGCTAGTAGTGTCAGTACTTTATTGATTTCCTTGGACGAAAATGAGACTTATGAAACATCTTTTTGTATTAGAACACTTCTAGTTACAAGTTATTCAAAACATATTGCCCATAAATTAGGTTTCGCAAAAAGTAGAGTCCTTGACTTATGTTATTTGAAGCTTTCTATAAAACAAGAAGTAGGAGGTAAATAGTTACACTAGATCGAATCTGAAAAAATTAAGGAAAAAAGTAAAAAAAAAACAATTTAAAGAACCAAAATATAGCTTGTCTTTCTTTGCGACCAGGCAAAGGGGCTATCTACGCAAATTTAGGCACCAATTACTGTGTTCTGTGCTACAGTGACATCATTCACCGGAAAAGTATTAGATTCGGTAATCAACTTAACGAAAGTGTGACCGTGTTTAGTTCCGGTAATGAACTTGGTAATAGTGGTCCAACCGTCGATACCAGATGGGTGTGGAATGATCATGGTTTTAATATAGCTGTCATTGCTATTTGAAATTGTAACATAGAAAATAAAGGCAGCCGAAGCAAAATGGCACTGAAAGCAATAATAATAGTCCAAGCAGAAATTTTATCGTGAATTTTATGAGATCAATGGAAGTTAAAAGCATAAAACTGGGAGCATTTAGAAGAAACCGTAATTCTTTATTGCCAATGATGATGAAAAGAAAGAAAAATATCCTTGATGGGAGAGAAATTATTTGTATATTGTCCTTTTTATATGTAAATTTTCGAAGTTTATGTTGGAAGGACAGTAGATTGTGAAAACACTCCACAACAGTTCAGTTACCGAGACACTCTTTAATCCCTCAAAATAAAATCCTCAATTTCTTTAGAGTGCAACATTAATTTAGGAACACCATGGTTGTTCCTCGGTATACTTTTTCTTTAGGAAAAGTCCTTTTTTGATTTACTTTAGATTTTCTCCCTTGCGGTTAATTGAACGATCATGCTAGAAAAGCAAGATCTTATCCGCCACACTAAGCTCCGGTGCGCCTTACATTCTGGCTTATGCAAGGTTGGCTTAACATAAGCGTACCGAATTTCCACAATCACCGGGGCAAATATTCACAAATCATGCTAGAAAAATCAAAATATGCTGCAGCCAAACTGGTGAAATCATACAGGACATGTTGGAAATTCATAAGCGCAATGCAATACACCTTTTGAAGGCCATCTTAGGTAATGAAAGTCTCTACTTTATAGCCACATCCATTCACTAAACCTTTGTGCCTTATTAATGCTTTCCTTTCTAGATTTACCCCTATTCTTGCTTTGTTGAGCCACTCTGAGAGCAGACCATATTGAAAAATGCTATGTTTGAATATTTTTATCGATATATACCGCTCAAAAAATCACTTGATAGCACGTAGCTTGACAAACAGCAAGGATTTTCTAAATACTACTCAAGTCTATTAAACATATTACTGATATGTATAGTTAATTAGGTGCTTCAAATACACATGCCATTTTTTATCCAAGGGTAAGGTTTGAAAATAAACGGCAGGAAGCTCGAGGAAAAGGAGTACATGTACCACTTGTGTGGGTGCATAGCTTACATACCAAACATGCGGGTCTTTTTAAGGTTTGGAAAAATTCAAATAAAAAATTTTCGAAGTGAAAAATCAACATGACGAAGAGTTCTTGATGAGTTTAAGCAGCGATGATCAAAGGGCCGTACTTAAAAATGGTAGAGATGGTTTATCTTCCAGAAAGACTTACGCAGCCCAATATTGTACTTACAGAATCTGAAATTTTAAAGCTCAAGCAGCTTCTTATCAAATACAAAGCTGCCGATTTGATCAAACCTGTTTCTCAACATGCAGATGCTACATTTCCGCAAAAAGCATGCATAGAGTACCTATTCACGCCAATACTCCATACCCTAAAGATCTATCAAGGATTGGGAAACATAAGACTTATATGCATTGATGCCCTTGCCATATGGCTTCTTCGTTCCGTTCAGATTATCTCTCTCAAACAAGTCTCATCTGAAGACGAACTTGTGAGCAACCTCTCGAGCTTCATGGATAACGAAACATCCAGCTTTCTCTTTGACTACTTTGTCGACTTTTGGAATGAGAGCGGCTCACCATTAAGTAATGCTCTCAGAGATATGTTATCTAAGATGGTGAATTTCCTCATCCAAATTAGATCATCTCACCAAGAAACCCAAGCTCTTTTCGAATCATGGTGCGTCAAAATGCTAGCTAACATTCCACAAAGCAAAAGGGTGCTCTACTTCACCATTCAAACCTTATCTAAACACATTGACACCTCTGTTATACTCAAAGAGTCACCATCATTCATTGAAAATTCTCTAGCGCAAATGTACTCTAATGCTTTTGCGAACTCAGTCGCCAAATGTGTTGCTGCGGTTCTCAATGGCGTCTACTGCCAAATGAGCACAACATCTAAGCAACCAAGTGTCTTTGAACAAGATTGGTTGAACATTTGGAGAGATCCAGTTCTCAGCTCTTTGAACTCTTCTGCATTGTGCAGAAATGTTCAGGTCTATTTGCTTCCACTTCTTTTTAAAATTCCTTTTGAACCACGCGGAATTTACAAAAGCATTTTAAAGCAGCTACTCGACCCTCAGGAGTTGGCGTTTTCTACTGGGCGAAATCGTGGCAAAGGAAACATAAATCATGATTTTAAGGTGTCTCTTTACTTAGGTTGTTTGAGAATTGGCCAGGAATTGCAAATTGATGAAGAGCCATTTGACGGCGAAGACCCGATTATCAAAATCGATTTATTGAGGAAACTACTATCTCATAAATCCAAGAATATCCGCCTTACATGTTACGCAATTTTAACTTGCGCAGTAAAGACGTCCAAGCCTGTAAAACCATACGTTTATGACGTGATACATGAGTTAAAAGAGATTTATTTTGTTGATGATGACCCAGATTCGAGAAACGAATTTCAAAGCTTGACCAGAAATTTTATTCTCAGAGTGAGAGACTCCACTTATGCCATTAGCAGAAAGCTTGTTGATTTGAAAAAGAAAGGATTAGACTTTAACAATGCCGAGATGCAGTTCCAGATAGATGCTGCCCACGAGTTTATTGTTAAACTTATCAGCTACATCAAGTTACAGATTTCCCCAGGCATGACATACCAGAGACTTAACCTTGGTTTTAAATTGCTCATTTCATTGATTAAGTCGGGTATAGATCAGTCAGTTGACCCGAAGCATCTCGACAAGAAGCGTGTCGATTACCCATTCAGTATCGACCTCTATACTGATGACTTGATAAGGTTGCTTGTAGATAATATTGCTAATAACTTTGACGACATTAGAGAGTTTTCCGTGAATGTGCTTTTGATGGCCCCATCTCCATTATTAGGGTTCAGTACCACTGAGTCAATGAACGACCTCTTTTTGAGATCAGTCGACATTTTGAAAAACATACAAGGTAAACAGAGTGACAGCGGTGCCAGGTTATTGCAGTTCGTTTTTAAGTATAACATGGTCCAGCAAAGGCACGCCGAAAACAAGAAAATTATTGATCACATAATTCACCTTCTTGACGAAAACGTCAAGGCTGCAACAACAAACTTGACAGATGCTGTTTCTGGCCACTCTGTGCATGGGTTATATAAAGGCTTGAGTGTCATAATTGAGAACGAGCAATTTTCTAAACTTGACCAAACATTGATTGAGCAGTGGCAATGTCGTGTTGCAAAGGTGATGAAAATTATCGTAGATAATTGGGAAGTTACAAAAGAGATTCTATCTAATGAGGCCCCCGAGGGTAATGTGCCAGAGAAGTTTAAGAAAAATGACAAAACAACGGAGTACGGACCAGCTTCGCAGATAATTTCTAACTATGCATGGAGATCAGTTAAGGACTCCTCGTTGGTGTTGAAGAATTTGCTTGCCAAAGCTCCTAATACTGTACTTTCCAGAGACTCTATATTGCAGATTAGTGATTTGATTTTGACACAGTTGGCCTCTGTTAACCACAAGGGTGCTTTCTACTCAATTTATCCTACTTTTGAAGAATGTTGTCACAGATGCTATAGAAAAGATTCCCCTGATCTTGAAGCAGAACCAGCTAAATGGCTTGACCAGAACTTATCACTTATCAAAATCAAGTCCACATATATCATCAGAAGATCTGCGGGCTTGCCATTTTTAATTTCCATAATTTTATCTGCTGAGAACCGTAAATTGAATAGGTTGCCCCAGATTGAAAAGAAAGATCGTCCACTATTTGTAAAAACTTTTGAAAATCTACTCTCGATTGCCAGAAAAGAAATTAAGGAGGAAGACTACAAGCTTAATGAAAATATAGAACTACCACAAGTGCACGCTTTCAATTGTATCAAGCAGCTATTTATCGAAGCTCAACTATCTGAAATCTCGGCCTTTTATGTTGGTGTTGGTCTTGATTTATCCTTTTGGGCTATGCAAAGTCCAATTTGGGGTATAAGAAATTGTGCCGTTATGTTATTTGCTGCTTTGGAAAATAAGTTGTTTGGCTCCAAAAAAGTCGGTGACTACGTTATTCCGTATTCTGCTAGACTTTTCTTTTCAAGATTTAAGGGAATCAAGCAGATTTTGTTGTGTAATTTTAAGGAATTTCTCCAGAACAAGGATAGCAAGGGAAAGAGATTGGAAAGTATCTTTCCTATTTTAACAATATTGTCGAGATTAGAACCTACGATGAATTTTGAAAATGACTTGCTTGATTTCAAGCCTTACTTGTTGGAATCTTTAGATATTAAGTATCACAAAGTGAGAGAAATGGCTGCGAGAGCTGTGTCGTCTTCAATTTTCAAGAGCGAAATATTTGATGAAGTGAACTTCTTATTGGACAGAGCCTCTAAGGATCAGGTCTCACAAAACACTTTGAACGGTACATTGCTAGCAATTAAGGAGCTCATACAAAAGAGTGGGCAAGTGTCACAAACAAAAAAACTTGTTCCAAAAAATTTAGTGAACAAGGTTCTTTTGAAATTGTCCGATTATCTTTTGAATAGCCAATGCTACATGAATGCAAATTCTTATGTCGATATCTTGTTGGCAATCTCCGAAATCAATGGCCCGGAAACTTTCAATGGAGCATTTGTAAACCAGGTTGGTTTGCTCTTTATTGACTTGGAAGCTACTGTTGATGCTGATAAACTTGATGGGCCAAAGCAGCTTTTGTTGGAAAAGCTTGTTTTGTTCTTGTTACAGTATTATTCCAACGCAAAAGCTTACAAAGAAATAGGCGACCTTGCTCAGTTGGCTATTACTTCATCCTCGTATCGTGTGCAACTCACGTCGTTGGAATTTTTTTCAAATAACGGTCATTTATTTTCCAAAATTGGCGCTTTAGCCATACAAGATATTGTTGCCGCTTTATGGGAGATTCTATCCCAAAATGGTGTCTGGTCTTTGATTAAATCTTCATCATTGAAACTTTTACAAATTATTTCTGGCGCTGTGCCTATACTCAGCAACGATGAAAATCAAATTACCCAAAAGTTGAGCATTTTGTTTCAATTTTGCGGTAGTAAAAACAGTGAAGACGTTAGAGCTACGGGATTACAAGCTATTGGACCATTTGTTGGCAAATTCATAGCTTTCGAGAACAAAAGCAATAGCGCTGAAGTTATTGAAAGATGGTTCAGTTTGGTAAACAAGTATTCCAAAGATGAAAATATCTTGGACTTGCGATACGCCACTTGTATTTCCATTCTTTCTATGCTTAAGCAAGTTCTTTCCAGTGATTCTCTCGGAGCTCCAAGTGAAAAACAAATTAATGATGTTGCTTCCTTCGTTATTGCCAAATCTTTCTTTTTGCTTTTTGTTCAATTAACAGACGACTCAGAGTTAATCAGAAGTGAAATTAGTGATTTCTTTTGCAAATACTTCAACCATATTCCAATAGTTCCTATTCGTGTCAGTGACTTTTTTGTCTCCAACTACGTCAAAACCTTTAATAAAAATGCCTCCACCGTTCTTTTTGAGAGCTATATCAACAAGCCAACGTTGCAGCAAAGCATAGAAAAGTACCTTCAATTAGGCAAAGTGCTTTTTGACGTTGAGAAGGACAATTTGTATCGCGTTGATTTTGAACTTCACCAACAGGTCAACGAAATGACAAAAGTTGCCATTAATGAATCTATCATGCCTCCGGATCAAGTCAAGCAGGTTATTGAAAAAGTTGTTGAGAACTGCCATTATGCTATTACTTTCAGTGAAAAGCAAGGTAGTGATGGAACGTTGGGTTGGTGCAGTAATGAAATAATTTTTGCAAACTTGAAAATGGTGTCATTGGATATAGACTTGCTCAATAACGTTAATGTGTGCGACAGAGAAACCAAAGTGTTATTTGAAAAAGTTTTGGAGCAGCTCAAAACGAACCATGTCCATAAGTTAGTACGACCACAGATGAAGTAAAGAAGACATTAAAGTTTGATCTGTGTCTTGTGCTACTATTGCTGTTTCTTATAGCTTCCTTCAATTTATAAATTAGTTTTACTTGTGATACAATATTGATAGATTTGCAAAAAAAACTCGGTGATGGTTCCTCATATGTAGCCTTCGTTCCTCAATTTTTGTTTAGATATTGATGGGCACGAGACAAATAGCTTCATAAGTTTGACCAGGGTTGCTTTATTTTTCTCGGTAGCGTTGTTAGTGTGAATGTCAATTAGCAAAAGTTACAAGGCCACGCATCGGAAAAAAGAAAACTGTAATGCGCAAAAATTTAGAAAATAGCATTATGTACCGCTTGCACAAACACCCTTATACCATGCTAAAATTTCTTTTTGCAATTTATGTAACATCTTACGTGTTGGCTAAACACCTGGACACATACCTTAAAACATCCTGACATATTCAAGAGAGAGGAGTGTACATATGTACTGAACTGCAATGTATTAAGATAACACCCGTAAAATCGAAGCGAAACTAAGAGCATCTTTATTTACGATGTTTACCAAAGGCATTTTGATTGAAGAAAAAAATAACTAGAATTGCACAATTGGAACGTAATCAACATGTAAGCTTTTTTGGCATGCTTTTTCATTTTAACTAGAGCTCAACCATTGATATCGAGTGTCCAGCACACTGTAACCCAGCATCTGACGGAAAAGGTGTGGAGCCACAAATATAAAGCTACTTCAGTAATGAAGTCCCAGTCATTCCTGCCTACTAGCAGTGGTGGACCATCCTAGCATGTGCCACTCAACAGCGTTATGATACTCTTTACTTTCAGCCTTTCCTACTCACTGTCACAACTATGTTAACAGCCATCGTCCCAATCTCTGGCATGACGCATCCCCGAAATACCACATACACATAACACAGGGCATGCCAGGACACGCCAGGGCACGCCAAGACAAGCCAGAACAAATCAGGATATGCTGAATATAGCTATTGTCTCCATCAGGTTACCTTCTGAAGCAGAGCGTACAATGACAGCGTGAATTTATCGCGAGTCTATCATGAGACCGCCACTACGGTGCACTTCGGTCCGCCCAAAATAGACAAATAGTGTTTCAAGCTCTGACATCAAAGGGCGGCGATGGCCATGCTGAGTCGCTACAGGTGATATTGTGTCATATTAGATGGGCCACACGGTCTATATAAGTAAGAGCAAGGCGCCATTGGGATCCAATGCCCTTTCGTATACTATTCCGTGTTAGATAAGTATCCCCAACACTCATATTTTGCCCTTGTTACACCTATTTGTCTTTTCTAGGTTACATGCAATACTTATCATTACAACAGCACGAACAACTCACACATTCCACAATGAAGTACACCACGTTGTCATCTCCCTTTATTCTTTCGTAGCCACTGCTTCCGCTGCCGACTCCACCTCAATTACATCCTTGAACAGCATCAAGGCTACCAATCTCACACAGAACTGCACCGGTCCAGGACTGCAGATTAACTTGGCCAACGGCAAGCTCTCGCACATTTCTGGTCTGATTATTGTTGTCGCCTTGTCTGTCTTGATGGCTGGTAGTTCGCTCTGAGATGCTTTTTATTAGTATTACTTTAATATAGACTGTTTCCGAATAATTTTTCGTCCCCTAATTTTGCTTTCCAGTTTTTCTATTTAATAGCAGATTTCATTTTTAGTTCTACTGCTGTGTCACTTGTTCACACTATTGCATAACATCAATACCACTGCTTGATACAGGAATAATTGTTTAGCTTTCAACTTAACATATACCAATTATTTCAACAAAAAGTGTAAAATAAACATCTTTCTCAAGTTGAAATGTGAAGGACGTCGGATCTTTTCGTTACGGGCTTCTAGTATAGCTTACCGAGATCGGCAACGTTGCTGTTGCTTTGAGGTCTGCGTACAGCATGCTGTAGCCGGCGCGGAAAGAATTGAAGAGTTGAAGGATTTTACAGTTGGAAATCCTGTCGACGTTCTCTTTACTCAGTTATCGATTGGAACCAGGAGTGGACAAACCTTTTAATGCCATCCCTCCGAGCTCTTCATCCAGAGATGCTTAACACAGGGTTTCAGCGAAAGACGACACTAGTAGAAAAAACCTCCCCATTTTTGTCTCCATCTTCAAAAAAACAACATGTGAAAATAAAAATCAATACACAAATACTCCCATAATAAAATTAAAATTATTTTAAAACCCAATAATATATATTCTAAAATATAATAAAAAATAAAATAAAAAATATAATAAAAATGAGCCTCTTTGAATAAACTATCAATAGAAACCACGATGCAAAAAAGTGAAAAAGAAACAAAAAAGAAACAAAAAAAACGCCTAAAAAAGTAAAATTAAAGAATAAATCAAAAAATAATTAGATGAAGTTCAGCAACAGAAGCTTGTCAATGCTCATAAAGTGGTTGCTCCAGCTGTTGTTGATTTTGTTGATTGTGCCCAGGCCCTTCTTGCAAAACTGGTTTTTGAGCTTGTTGTCGCTGTTGCTCCTGTAAAGATACCTGTTGCTGCAATGCATACTGTGATGGTGCCTGCTGATTGAGATTCTTGGTATTCAATATATTGATTCTGGGCAATTCTTCAACCTGCTCAATCAAAAACTCTCTTTCTTCGTTAAACACTGCATCGTCTCTCCGATCTATTGAAAAATTCCTCAAAAATAACAACAATTTGTCTCTATTTTTTATCAAAATATCTAACACTGGCTTGGATTTTTTTGGATTCGCAACAAATACCTTGAACACATGGAAAGCTTCAAATTGCAAGTTTCGCGACTTGTCACTGAGCAAGTTCATGATAATTTTTAAATTCTCCGAGCTTTCCACATACTTAATCATCAAGGTGTTATTTTGTTTCTGTAAAATCAATTGTGAAAGCAACTTAATGGACTGACGCTTTGTGACATAGTTTCCATCCTTAATAAGACTGTTGATTGATTTGATAAAATTGTCAACATTTGTTGGGTCACTAAACCATTCAGAAACAACCTTCTTGTTCACTGTAAGTAAGCTGCTCAAGGTGTTGAACGAGTCGGTAGAGTTTTCAAAACTGTTGGTGGAACAGTACTTAAAGTAGTTCCAGAATATCTTATCATTGAGTAAAAATTTGTTTATTGGGGGGTGCTTGATGCAATCTCTGATAATCTGCCCTGTGGTCAAAGTAATTTCGGGAATTTCTGGACCCTTAAACAAAATCTGAAGAACCTTGGGCCTTGCAAGTAAGTAGTCGACTGTCGGAGAGCGCGAGCCAATCTGGCGCCGTAGCAATGTGGAAAATAGGATCGAAACATCTTTGCGTGAATCAAAGGCCAAGTTGGGCAAATTTGACGCCAATAAGTACAAGCAGTCAGTGGAATACACTTCCTGAGCTAACTGGGCAATCTGGTCCGGCTGCGGATCGTTTTCGTCGTCACCATAAAGGATAATTCTCACTTGGGATAGGTACCTGCCGCATTCGTCCTGGTTTTTGCGCTTGTCGCTTGAGCCATCTAACTTAGCAACCTGGTCGTTAAGGACACGAACCAATTCCGCAGGGGTTTTTGGGTTTCTCTTGAATAAAAACGCCATATTGAAGGTGTGTTAGGTGAGTTTGCCAAAATTCTATTGAAACTAACACTTGTAGGTGATATTAAAAGAGGGGTGATTTGTTTCAAAGGAGAAGACACCTCTGCGCCAGAATGAAATGAATGATACCACAAAGATGATATTCAGCAACAAACTGGAAGAAAATAGGGTCAGTTGATGAAGGGTTAGCAATTGGCGAAGGCAATTGTAAACTTTTTGTAACGGCTAATTAATAATCCCTTTTGGAAAAAAAATAATTTGTCTTGATCAAAGATACACACTTTATGTCACCAAACAAAGAAAGATTCCAATCAAAGATTTACACCGCTTGAAATCCGCCAAAATATGATAAGATCGCAACGTTTACTAAGGTATAATTTTCAGATTGAATCGTTAAAGTTTCTCCTTTATTTCTGTTCTGTTAGACAATGTTTACACCTTCCTTCCTCGGTATATATTTGGCTGGCAGTACGGCTTACACGGCTTGGTCTTTCTGTGATACTGGCTGCTGTCTGTTTGTTAGGCAACCTTGTTTAAAATCCACAAAAAGGCCATTACGCCGGTTACGGAGCCATGCGCAGGGATGTGGTGGAGAGAGATGCATTTAGAAGTGATGGAATGCGCAAAAAGGCATGGTTAATATGATAGATGCGTTACTCCACGCGATGTCCTGCGTGAAATTTTTTAGACCCGAGGCAAGAGTTTTTCAAAACAATAAAATCTTAAGATTAACTAAACACAATTCAAAGGTTTATATTATATAGTAAGCAAGCTTATGTGAATGCAGTTTTAAGAAGCATAATAAAGTATTTAAAGAAAATTGTAGCAATAGGGCTCTCTAATTGAGAACGAGAGACCAATCTTTGTATTCTTCTTTGCCGTATTGCAAAGCGCTGATCCAGTCTTGAACTTGCTTGGTCAAAGCACCAAACTGCTTACCTTCCAACAATGGGACATTGATATCTTCGCCCTTCCAGCCGATGGCCTTGATTGGGGAGACAACGGCGGCGGTACCAGAGCCAAAGGCTTCGACCAACTCGCCCTTCTTGGCTCTCTCGGCAACCTCGGTGATGGTGAAGTATCTTTCATTGATTTCCCACTCGCCGGAGTCCAATCTCTCTCTGCTGAGGGCCAAGATGGAGTCTCTGGTGACACCCTCCAAGATGGTACCGTCCAACGGGGCGGTGACCAACTCCTTCTTGCCGGTGGCGGCATCCTTGAAGACAAAGAAGACATTCATGGTGCCGACTTCGGTGATGTTGTGATCAGGGCCGAACAACCACAAGTTTTGTTGGTAGCCTCTGCTGGCGGCCTGCTTCTGAGGCAAGATGCAAGGTGCATAGTTGGCACCCAACTTCTTGTCGCCGACACCGCCAGGCCATGCTCTGGTGGCGTAGTCGGTGGCCTCCAAGCTGACGGCCTTAAAGCCGGTCTTATAGTAAGGGCCGACAGGGGAGCAGATGACGTAGAGCAAGGCCTTGGAAGGGCCGCTGACACCCAAGTGGGCGTCGGTGCCTATCATAGTAGGTCTAATGTACAAGGAGTAACCCTCGCCCTCAGGGACCAAGCTGCTGTCGAGCTCGACCAACTTGGCGATCAACTTGATCAACTCTGACTCGTCAAAGGTAGGCAAGGCGATTCTGGCGGCGGACCTGTTCATTCTCTTCATGTTCATGTCTGGTCTGAAGAGCCTCAACTTATTGTTGACGTCTCTGTAGGCCTTCATGCCCTCGAACAACTCAAAGCCGTAGTGGAACACGATGGTGGAAGGGTCCAAGCACAAGTTTTGGTAAGGCTTGATTTCCGGAGCAGCCCAGCCGTGCTCGGAGTCCCACTCGATGGTGAGCATGTGGTCGGTGAAGGTCTTACCAAAGATGAGCTGGTCATTTGGCAATGGCGACTTTGGCGAGGCGGTCTTGGAGACCTTGAGCCTGGAGGCGTCTAGCTGGGCGGTGGACATTGTTCTGCGGGCGGTGTTAGTTAGGGGGAACACGGAAGATCTGGCGGCGAAAAAAGAGGAGCTGGAGAGATACGACCTCAAGGACAACCGGGCGAGCATCTCCTGGGGTATATATATGTATGTATATATATATATATATATACTGAGAAGGAAGGAGAAACGGAAGAGGGGGAAGAGAGACAGTAGCCTGATGATGAGGGCGTGAGTAATATGGGCGTGCGAGGTTTTCCAGAACTAGGTGTTTGTTTCCTGGAAAAGCCGAGCCGCCTCGCCGGTAAAGGCAGTGAGAAAAAGAAAAACCGTGCGATGAGTCACCTGGCGGTGTGCTTGCGAGGCCGCACTCTCATGACGGGCCCTGCTGCCAGTCGACGACAAAGGAAGACATACCTAGTGCTTGCTGAGTGTGCTTGCTGGGGGAGAATACTTAGTCTTTGTTTGTGCGATAGCGGCGACTTCAAGAGAAGACCATCTTTGAAAAGTGCAATCTAATTGTTGCTGGCAAAGAAGGAAAAAAGGAAAACAAAATCCAAAATCCCCGATGTTTGCCGAGCCGCTTTTCGTCGGAAGCAGTGTGACTGGTGCAGGATGACACATATTCATACAGACATGGTGACCTCGCTTGCAAGACATCAAAACTATATAGGACATACTCCCATGATGCCCTCCAGCAATCGTACAGGCGCCGCCAATCGCTACCAATCGCTTTTCTGGTTTTTTACAGCTATGTCCAAGTCCGTCAAACAGCTCAAGGGCCTCCTCCGCAAGCAGGCGAAGGCCGCCCTCGCGCGGATTCCGCCCCAGGAGCTCATTGACCAGTGTACGTATCTCCCAGCCGGCGTTCCTTTGCCGGGCTTTGCCAGCCTCGGCCTCCAACATGGTGCCCCATCCAACATCCTGTGATCAACGACAAACCCACTAACAAGCGCCACAGCCACACGAATTGCCCTCACTCTCAGGCAGCTTCCCGTGTACCAGACCGCCCGCAACGTCGGGTTCTACATGAACATGGACCAGAGCGAGGTCAAGACCTTGCTTCTCATCAAGAACGCCTTCGAGGACGGCAAGGACATCTTCTTGCCGCGCTGCATGTACGAGCAGACCTTGACGCTCAGCGAGGACGAGACCACCAAACACCAGGGCGGCAGTAACAGCAAGGCAGGAAGCTCGCACAATGACAGCTGCGAACCGCGAAACTCCGCTGGCTCGAGCCCTAACGAGCCCTCAAACGCAACAGGCTCCGGCGCCGCCATCCACCCGCTCGACTTCTCGCTCAGCGCCAAAAAGAACCACTTGGTCTTCTACCGTGTCCCGGACTTCGACGCCGTCATGAGGCTCGAGCCCGACGGGCCCTACAATCTCAAGGAGCCCTCCAAGGATACCGCTGCCCACTGCTTCCGTCCGCCCTACTGCGGCCTCGACTTGCTCGTGATGCCCGCCGTCGCGTACTCTATCAGCGGCTCGAAGCGTATCAAGCGCCTCGGCCACGGTGCCGGCTTCTACGACGAGTTCATCAAGCGCCACAAGCAGTTCACGGAGCACCACAACTCCCAGTTGGAGGGTACGGACCAGCAAAAGCGGCAGCTACCGTTCCTCTTGGGCTTGGGGTTGGAGGAGCAGTTGGTCGAGGACGTACCTACGGACGACTTGGACGAGGATTTGGATGGCCTCTTGGTCCAGGATCGCTTCTACCACTTCAAATAGAAGAGCTGTTTACAAACCGTAACATATAGCAAGGACGTATATAGTGCCATTATAAAACCTTCTACCGATTCATCCATGATACATGCTGATTCATACATTTAAGCCCTGCGTTGATTTAGTATTCCCAACAACATTGGATGCCCATATTGGCAACAAAAATGTATTGTATTACGGGTGTGGTAATTAAAGCTTAAAATCTACAACTTCATATCTGCATCATTGACAAAGACATTTTTCAGAACAGCCACCACTTCTTCAATCCCTTCTTGATCCTGTCGCCGCCCTCAAAGTCAGGCATCCGCTTCGCATCCCTTACAAGCACATTCGCGCTGCCCTTCACCAATAGCTTCCCGTTTAAGTCCTCAATGTTCCCGGTAACCCTGTACTCCTTCTTGTCCACCTCCGCATTCTCCCCGACATGCGACTTGACCACTATAAAGTTGTTCGCGACCGTGGGGAACCTGTAACTGAGATCCAAGCGCGCGGTTGAGAGCAAGTGCGTGTCCCCGAACACCGAGCCCCCTTTCTTGTTCACCTTGAACCCCACGGACTTCTTGCAAAGTTCGTCGAGGATGGTGGCGAGGATCCCGCCGTGCACAAGGTACGGATACCCGCAGAGCTTGGAGCCTACGTAGACTATCGACACTGTCTCGTCCGTCTTGGGGTTGTTGAAGATCAAGGGCCGGATGCTGAATCCGCCAGGCACGGCCAATGCGTCTTCGGTGATAGAACTTGGGTTGTAACCGGCGTTCACAGCGGCAGAGTCAGCAGCTTTTTGGGCCTTAGCAGTCTCCTGTTCATCGCCTGTCCCCTTTTGAACCTTTAGACTCTCCTCGTCAGCACCGTCCTTTTTGGCCTCGCTGAGAATCTTGGACTCGTGGATGTAGTTCCAGTCACGGTACTCGTTGAAGTCTGGGTTGGCCGAGAGCTGCTTTACGATCTTGAGGCCTTGCAACTTGGATTCGAGCTGCTGCGTGTACTTGATTAGGCCTTCCACGTCCCCTTCGCCCGGGATGTCAGAGTTGAGGTAGTACTCGAGGAGCGAGACAATCGGGACGTACTTGGCGGCAAGTGAGCCAGCAAGGAAGGTGGCGAGATATATTTTCCAGTGCGATTTGAATTTTGACTTTGGTTGGGAGTTTGAGTTTGAGTTTGGATTTGAGTTAGCCTCAGACCTGACGGTAGCGGCATCTGAAATCAGTCTCTTGAGCGTGAAGCCCCTACTGACCAACAACAGAGACCACAATGGGACCTTTGTAATTCCGTATCCTCTATTAAGCATTCTGTTCTTCCAATTGGTATTTGTGTGAAATCTACTGACTACCACCAGCTGGCGAGTGTAGGACATTAGTCGCTTTACAGTGGGGTCATCCTTGTCCATCTGTTTCCCCTGAAAGGAAGAGTGCTCTGCGCCGCACATATACCTCTACACGCACTACGATGCGCCGCCGTTTTTTCATGGAATTTCAAACCTCCAAATTTCTCCAACATTTAAGGAAGAGTCTCCTCAGGGCATCTACTCTGCAACACAACACATACTATTCCCCCATTCACCCATTGGCCACTGTTCTACAATAGGTTTGCACTAATCTTCTATAAGCTCACCGCATAATGACCGACCAGCCGTCTGAGAAAGAGCTTCCCGGCAGAATTGAAATCTTGTCCATCAATGACAGGCCCCAGGAAGCCGGCGCCGCCAATGACGGCGTCCAGGTGACCCCCAACGAGCGCATGGTCGTCAACGAGGTCATCCAGATTTGGAAGTATGATCCCGCCACCGAGTCTCTCGGCATTTCCAAGCTCCACGTCTTGGTCAAGAAGGCCCAGCCTAGCTGGTCCCTCTCGGAAAAGCGACTCAGGACCCTCTTAAAGAAATACGGCCTCTTGGCCAACCAGCCGAAGTTCTGCTACGCCAGCGAGATCGTTTCCAAGGACACACCGCACTTACAGTTGCCGCCAAAGATCAGGTTGCAGACTGCCAAAGCCAGGGGCAAAGGTCTCTATGCTGCTGTGCCGATCTCCAAGGGCACCTTGCTCTGGGAGGAGAAGCCCTTCATCTTTGTGCCTCCATTGGACCATGTTTACTTGATGAAGATCGGTAAAGCATGCTCCTACTGTGGCAAACTCTTGGGCTCCCGTCTTTTCGACTCCAACAGCTTCTTCAATGGCCTCGACTGTAAGCATTGCGACCAGTTGTGGTGCTCCAAGTACTGTAAGAAGGCCGACACCCTCCACATGATCTTGAACCACAATGAGCACGTCAAGGCATCGTCGTCGCACCGCAAGGTCGAGATCGACTCCAAGAAGTGGGTCGCCTATAAGGATTTTTGTCTCGAGAACCACTGGAATGCCGCCTTCGCCGTGGCGTTGATCCGCGTCAACGAGTTGGCTGACGAGACCGGCACGGTGGCGAGCCAATTTGACTCCTTTGCCAAAATCAGACAGGACATCCGCTACAAGGCCTCTGACTCCTCTGCAGGTGCCTTCGATAACTCCAACGGTGGCGACGGTGCCTTGTTCGTCAAGGAGCAACAGGAACTCCTCTGGCATAAGGGCCACGACTTGTTCAACGAGATCTTTACCGGCGACGACACCCAGAGCAGGCTCTCCTATGAAGATTACTTGACTTACATTGGCACCTACAACATCAACAACATTGACTCCTTGTACCTTATCCAATCCCATCTCAACCATAACTGCTCCAAGAACGTGGACGTGCGCGTGCAAAACTCAAAGAGACTCTGTGACGGAATCAAGGTGTATGCCGACAGGGACATCAAGGCGAATGAAGAGCTCGTCACATCGTACGTCAACCCACATCACAATGTGAACCAGAGAAAGAGAGAGTTGCGAGTCAACTGGGGGTTTAACTGTACTTGTCCTCGATGCAAGCAGGAAGAGAAGGAGACCCACAGACAGCAGTCTAACGTGGGCGCCGGCACCGAGGCTGTTCCTGAAAACAAGAACCCTGTATCAGAAAACAATAAGAAAAACGAAAATGCAAAAGACAACAAAAGCAAGAATGGCTCTTTCTCTTCGTCCTCCTCGCGCAAGAGTTCCCACAGGCGAAGTGGAGACAACCACTTGCGGAGCGCTATAAAGGACATGTTAGAGGATGCTGGCAAAGATGGCGAGTTTGAGTTAAAGCAGCCATCGGGTGACTTGATTCCGGGAAGAAGGAAGTCCGTAAGATTTGACGAGAAGGTTGTTGCTGTCAATGAGTAGTAGCCTGCAATATACTGTGAGACCTTTTCAACTGACAGTAACATCTAGGTTGTCTAATCTGTTTTGCCTATCATACATTTTTGCTTCGTTTTCGAATAGTTACGATACCTTTTTTGTAGCCTATCTTCAACCAAAAGTAAATGACTCTCTTTTTGGTAGCATCACTTAGTAAAATAGGAGAAATTTTTGTCTATTCATGTTGAAAAACACGCAGCACTCGTTCATTTTTTCCATGCGCACGCACTTAATCATTTTTCGCCTTTTTGAAAATGATTTGAATTGCGACGCACAAGCAATCGCTCCACTCTTTAATGGCGTCGCCAGTTCGCGGCTTTCCCACATATATAGCACTCTGCCTCTTTTCGCTATCCAGTCTCACCAATTTCTAATTTGAGTTACCTACAAACCAAGGGCTTTTTACCAGAGAGCACGACCATGGCAAACAACCACAGCTACAACTATAGGACCCGCATCCTTGAGATTGACGCCAAAGACAAGGCCGAGATCCCCATCGTCATCTACCCACCTTTCAAGCTCCGGTCGTCGCTCTACGACAAGGACCCCGTCATTTGGGTGCACCTTCTCGAATCCTACATCCGGCTTATTCAGTATCTCCTTGTAATTGACGACTCCCGCCCGCTTGAGGCACATTTTTCAGACTTGACACTTGAGCAGCTCAGACAGTGGATCCAGCGATACCTTTCAGAGACCTCGAAGGAGCAGAGCCAGGTGCTCACCTTGGGGGCCGTGAACCCACAGATCAGCGAACACAATGCCACGTTGCGGAGCTTGGTGTTCAGATTGATTCAAAGGCACGGGTTAGTGTACTTCAATGTGGCAGGTGAGGCACTATGGGATTTTGTCCGTGTGTACGTGAAGGGCAACTCAAATATTGTGAGAAACTTAATTTTAGGAAATAAAAGTGAAAATGAAAAGGGTAGTGGAAACAAAAATAGCACGAGGTATTCCACTAGCTTGGTGCACAGTTTGACAAATTATCTTGAAGATTTACTAGCAAATGACAAGTTCCACAAGGACGAAGTGCAGTATTTTGCCATCTTGTTAGGAACAGTATCTAAATTAAATAACTCTCAAAATAACAAAAAATCTGGAACAAGCAAAAAGGACATCTTTTTCGAAACTAAATTGAGCCAGTTTATCAACGCTTTTGTGACGCCAAAGTGGATCCAGATATTGGAAAGATATTACGCTGGTGGCGAAGGTATCCATTCCAGGGCCTCCAAAACCATCCTTGTTATCACAGTGCTAAGCTGTAATTCCGATAAATTGTACAGTTTGATCCATGACCAATTGATGGCCAAGTTCACTATCAAAAATAAGCAAAGTTTTATAATGCGGTACCCATTATTTTTTGCACTTCTCAAATCTGAGCTTATCCAGAACCAGTTGCCTGACTTGCCTGAAAAATTGGGATTTTTGCTCAAACCTTCCTCAGCAACCATAGATGGACAAAAATCCAAAATGGCTAAAAAGATTTCCCCTGAGGATCAGGAAAAAATCAATCAAATTACAGAAATGTTCCCACATTTGTCTTTATATCAGAGCGAATATTTGCTCAATCAACACAAAGGTGACGCGAATAAAGTTACAAATGCCCTACTTGAAGATCCGGCCATTGTGGGCAAACTTCCATTAGAAGAAGCCTCATTTAAGAAAAGTTCTACTTCCCCAGCACCAAAGCTACGGTCCAAGTACGATAATGACAATTTCGCCAAGTTGCAGTTCAACTCCAAGAATGTGATTCTTGGCAAAAAGCAAAAACTTACAGCCCAGTCGCTCGACAATGATAGCGACGAAGACAATGACGCCTACGGGCTTCGCAAGAAGACGCTCTCGCGCGCCTTGAAGCTTCTATATGAGTCCGACGAGGACGAACCGGACGACACGTATCTTGACTCCGAAATCATCAAGAATGAACAAACCTCCGTTGCTGCCACATCCTCCGGTGGGTCAAGCATGCGCACCAACAAAAACAACAACAGAGCCACCAAGCTCTCCAGCGACTTCAACGACTTCAATGATGATCTTAATGACGGCAACGGTGACAGCGCGCAAGCAAACCGCAACAAGGAAGAGCAGCTTGAGCTTATGTTGTATCAAACCTTCAAGAAGGACCCAGCCTGTGCTGACAGATCCGCCGCCGCACGCCGCTCCTCGCAGCGCAAAAAGTTGTTAAAAGAGACCGGTTGGAGCCATGAGCAGATTGAAGGGTGGTTTAGAATGCTCGAAAAGAGTCCGCAGAAAGTGAAGCTTTTAGAAGACAAGTTGCTATTTGGTGCTGGAATTACGCAGCCCGGAAAGAAATCTGGAAGATTGAATGAGGGAGTCGTGATCCCAAGAACGTCCTATAGAAAGAAAAAGTACGAGAGCAACGAGGGCGATGGAAGCGATGGTGATGAACAGGCTCAAAACCAAGACAGAGGTCATACCAGGAACCAAAAGCGAAACCAGGATCAGAATAAAAATACAGGAAAAGACAATAAGAACAACGTAAAAGGTGGCGCTGATAACCAAAAGAACAAACCTAGCAAGCAAAACACACAAAGAAACGGCCAGAAAGAAGGTAGCCAGTCTGGTAACGGTGCCCAAAGAGAACAGAAAAACAAGGAAAAGAACAAAAGTAAAGTGGCAAACCATAACAGGAAAGCTGGGCACGATAAAAAGATGAGCAGGGGTTTTTGAAAAACTGTAATACTGGTATAACAACAGTTTCAGCTTACATAATAATACACACATTTCTGATCAATTAATCATTAAATTTCATTATGTACTGTCAATTTTATAAATGTGACATAAAAACGATAACGTGCTTATATAATACACTTCTTCATTCCTATATAGCCAATGTCGCCACACCAAACAATGCCAAAACATAGTAGCGTCGGTAACTATAATATAATTCATTAGTTATTCAGTCTCTTGGAACTGCGACGGCCCAACTCTCTTAAGCTTGGGGAATCAGTGCCGTTGCTGTTGCCGCTGCCGCTGCCGTTCCCACCATCGGCGCTTGAGAAGCTCTCGATGGGCGTAATATGGCTCGGCGAGTCCACAACTACGTTATCGTTTGTCAAATGCACTGACGGCCTGATGCTGGAATTTTTGCATGCGATTTCGTCCGACCGCGCCAAGTACAACTTGTTGGCGTGACTTTTAACTATGGTTGCAGCAACACTCGCGTTGGACTCCACTGTGGAGCCCGGGACAGAATGGTCCGTGACCTCGGTAACGGTATCAGGTGCAACAGGACTCAAATGTTCTCCCGTGTTAGTGGGTGATAAGCTATCTTCGTGATGATGATTATAAAGGAAAGTGCTATTGTGGATAGCGTGATTTGAAATAGAAGTATTCAACGAGTGACCACCAGTATAAGAAGACCGGCGAGTACTGGCAAGATCTAGCTTCCGTTTTCTTATATCTTGCATGTGTGAATGGGTGTTTCCCAAAGTATTACTGTTCACCGGATGGCTGCTGCTGTTCTGTACCACGTCTAGGCTTTGCAAAGGATGGTGGGATTGGATTATGGACGACTTGCGACTGACGCTCGAAGCGCTGCCTAACTTTGGCGTGCGCAGATCGGCATTCTTGACGTGGGGAGTGTAAATGCTTTTCGAGTCCAATAAACTGTGACTTTCATCACCACTAATGTAGAACGTATTCGCATAAGTTGGCGTTGAAGTCAAATCGTCTCTCAAAGAGATTGGTTTCAGATACCGTCGGTACTCAAACAACTCTTTATGCAAAGCCTGAAATTCTTTATTTTTGACGGAAAGTTTATTCTTGAAATAGTTCACCTTGTGGTTCATTTTTTTGATTTCATTTTTATTTTGTTCGATAGTCTTCAAAAATTTCAGCTCCAATTCTTTGAGGTTTTGCTCATGCACAGAGTTGAGCTCTTCAAGTTTACTATTAAGGCTTTTCTTCAACTGCTTAAGCTCGCGTTTAGTATTTCTTTCAGCGACCTTAAAGTACTCTTTCTTTTCGTACAAAACCTGAATTTTAGAATGAAGCTCCTGTTCAGTCTCAAAGCGCTCCAAATTGGAGTCTTCTTCTTTGGTGTCCCGCAAGTTGTCATATTGAACTTCGTTTTTGTTATCAACCTCGGCGTTCTTTTCACTCAACTTCTCAACTTTTCTTTGTGACTTTAAGTATTTTACTGTGTTTTGCAAACCAACGATTAAGCTATCCTTTTCCTCAAATAATGTTTTAAAGTCTTTGATAGCTTCACTCTTCTCTTCAATGATTCTCTCAGCTTTACTGTTTTCTGCAGTAAGAGCAACATTTTCCTCTCGCAACTGCTTGATTTTGCTCAAGTTTATGGCATCATTTTTCTTCTTACGCGACAATGTTATCGCGTACTCACGAGACATCTTCTTAAAAGAATCATGAATATGGTCCCTTTGGCTTTTTAAATCTTCGTGCTTGAGCAACTCCAATCTATTGCTTTTGGTGTTGTCTAAGAATCCTGTAAACTTGGTCTTTTTCAATTGTTCTATTTCGTTACTTGTCATCAAACGTATCAAGTTGGTGAACTCCATATCATTGCCCATGAGCAATAGCTCTCTTTTGTAATACTTTAAGCTCTCATTTAGTTGCTGTACCTCCCTTTTCAATTTGGAAAGTTCGGCAGTGACTTGCGCTTCAGTTGCAACGTTAGCCTCTTTATGCATTGAAACTGCCGAAGAAGCGGAAGATGAAGGAAGTCTTTGAGAAGTATTTAAAAAATCACTATTACCTAAGCTACCCGCATTTTTACCACTGGAACTGCTAGGTGGGTTCGCATCCGGATCTAGAGGCGCAAACTTAGGAGAGTTGGTCATTGACGGTGAAAGGTTTGGCGATATTCTCACCTTTTGATGCAGCAGTAAACCAGCATCTTTGGGATCGACGGATTTATCGTTGGTGGACTTGGAAAATAATTGAGATTGTTTATTCAAAATTGACATAATGTCACTTGGCTCACCACTTTCAAGAGACTCTTTAACCGATTCGCTCGTTGACGACACAATACTTTGCTTTCTTACCTTCGGGTTGGATACCGAGTAGTTTTTACTGAAAAGGGACGTGCCCCGGTTTGGTGCGGTTCCAGAAGTATTGATTTCAGTCGGATATAGTGCAGGCGACCCAAAGTTGCTGTATGGGATACTTGCAAGAGTCAATGGTGACTGTGCTGGATTTATCGGGTTACTACCAATAGAGCTGTTTTCTTTGAAGCCCGTTTCGTACCCGTATAATTCCACTTTGTATAAATCAATTAATTTGAACAAATCGTTAATGTTATCCAATTTCTGTTCGTGAGTTGCTATCTTGGTGGCAATTTCATTCTCATCCGAGTCTTTGAAGAACATTTTCAAAATATTTTGATTAACAATATTATCTGGAGGAAAATAAAATTCCATGCTAATGTTTCGATCAAACTTCAAACAATCCCATAACAATGCAGATGCATTGTTCTCATCAAACTTTTTATACCAGCGAAGCTTTTCGCTACCATTGATTTCATCCTCGACAGTGCAACTCAAAAGGTCGTTATTGAACAAATGCTTTACCGTCAACTCTTTGGAGTTCTTCAACACATCTGCATCGTTAAAAAATGATAAATGTTCTGTTTCTATAATGTCTTTCAAACTGATACCAAAATGTTTATGATAAAACTCTAATGGTACCTTGAGAAATTCAAAGGTTGAGTTTGGAAATAGACCATATAAAACTGAGTACAACTTGCTGCAATTTTTGTACTCAAAAGTGCCACCATTGACGTTCTTGTACACTACTGTCCACTCACTCAAAGCCAAATTGGCCAAAAGGTTAGGTATACGGTCTTCCAGAGACGGCTTATCCCGTCTATTATCCTTACTTAAGGAGGCCTGCTCCTCGATTTTTTCGATAACTTGCTTGGAAATGTCTTTTAAAGAATGAAAATCCGTGCTATTTGATGTGTTTATAATTTGGCCATAAAACTTTGAAAGTTCCTGTTGCATCTCAGGATACTTGAAGTTAGCAAATAGCTGCAAATTTTTATTCCATGTTATAAGTCGCGCGTAAATTATTAACAAAAGCGGTAACAACTTGTGTAGCTTTTTGACAAAACTTGGTATGATAGTGATTAATATAAGTAAGGCATAATTGATAATGATGACATCGTTATCGAATATTAGGCAATTGCAAAGAGACTTAAATAATTTTGTCTGACTGAGGCAATGAATATCCATCTTTGGCTTGGTATTGCTGTGAGATTTATTATAAATTGAAATCATTTTCTCTTTTAAGTCCTGGCTATTAATATCAGAGTGATTTTGCTCATCCAAGGCAGAAACAGCATTAACTAAAGTCTTAAAGTATGACTGATTCAGTTGCTTGACACCCGGGTTCATATCTGATTTTAATATCTCAATATTCATAACATTATCCTGCTCGTTCAAGAAATTCATCATCAAAGACAAAATGTCTACACGATATGATGGATCTTTGATATAGTCATCTAAAATCTCAAATCCGATTTTGGCATCTTGTAGCATAAACTCAACAAGTAGCTTTCTGATATTCAAATTGATGAATCTTTTGGCTTCATAAGATTCTAACACCTTAATGTCTTCTGATTGAAGTTTCTCTGTGGGCTGCGCACTGGAAGAGTCATTAATAATTGATTGGGCAGAGATGTCAAAGGTATTGGAAACCCTGATGGTAACCAGGTGACCTTTTTTGTAAAAGTTTATGTCGCTTTTCAAATAAATATTGAGTAGTATCTTGAAAATGTAGCATGAGTTTCTCAATCGAAGTTTTGATAATTTCTCATATGCTTTAGTGTCTGGGTTGCTCATAGATTGGTGGCTGCATGTTAAGAAGTTCTTCAAGACCACTCTCGAGACAACCACTAACTCGTTAGACAAACCAGGAGAGTTCAAGGCATTAGTAAGACATTGATTAGCCCAAAACACAAGCGAGCCGAAATCTAGTATGAATGGACTAAGGCGTGCTATTATGTAAAGGAACGGCGTCTGGTTCTGTTTGTTCTTTGCTGTCACCCGGGTACATATCTGGTATAATTCATCACTGAAGCTCGAGTTAAGGAATATATCGAGGCGTTCATCATAGTTGTTTTCATATTTGAACTGATCAATAAGCTGTGAGAGGTTCTCGGATAGCGGAAGGGGTAAAACATTGGACGGAGCGTTGTTGAAGGCCTGTTCTAACGCTTTGAATAGCGCTTTTCGAGAGGCATCACCTGCCATTATGCTCGACACTCAACGGTGAAATACCGTACTTTGAAGCCGCAAAGGATGTATGCAGACAGTAACAAGGCAATTGAAAGCAATGTCAGTTTAAAAATAAATAAGTTTTTAGCTGAAATCCAAATTTGAACAGCTGTCATATGATAAAACGAAGTGCATTAACCGCCTAAGGAGAACCGTCAGAAGCGCTCGGTAGCCACAAATATTTTTCTCTGCTGTTTTTCTTTCTCCGAGCGTCTTTTCGCCTATGCCGTCCCGCGGCTGCGGAGGAGAGGCTCTATCGGAATGATGGGCGCGTGGTTACACAGAACAACACATCAAGGCGCGTTGACAGGTTCCAGAGTTACGGATACAAAAGGAATACAATATCAGACAACAGTAAAAAAAATAGCTAACATAGATCAGCGAATACATACTTTGGTAGAAACGCTAGCTCCAGCACTGGACAACATGGTCCTTGAGCATCTCGCCAACAGTTTTGCCTCCATAATGCTTGAAGTCGTACATATGGCCATCATCATAGCCGTTGACTTGATTAAGGGCCCAGGTAATGTAAGGCTGCAAGAAATCGTAGAAAACCAAATCCACATGTGACTTATTGTCATTTTTAATTTCGATAGATCTGACAATGTTTGGAGAGTTGTCTTTCCCGTAGTTGTATGGGATGTGTGGTGTATCGTCACCATCACAACCAGCATCGTCACAAGTGACGTAGCCCTTTGAAAGTTTGGTTTCGAAGAAACTATCGTCATTTTTTATCATGTCTTCTGACATTATTAATCTCTCGAACTTGGAATTACGTGCCAACTTCTCTAATGGAGCCAAATTGTCAGGGTTTAGGCTAGTGCGCTTATCACCATCTTTAGTGCTTAGAATGTAGTCAAAGTTATTCAAGATATCAATGACTCTTTTTATAGTGGTCAACGGCAAGTTTGGCAAATATAACCACTTATTCTGGAACGGAGACACAATATACATGGTGTCTTGTGTGAAGGGGCCCTTGTACATGTCGTACCTGATAGATCCCGAGTTTATCAAGATAACTCGTGAGTCATTTGCTTCTCTTTTATGACGATCATCACTGACTAATCTCACTAAAATATTCTGTTCCAAAAATGTATACAAATTCGAATTTCCGGGATATGAGTTATCGATAATCAAGTAGTTTTGTGGGACATGGCCAAATACTTTTGTAATGTTAAGCAATTCCCTTTGAATTTCCAAGTTTTTCGTCACTATTTCTCCTTTTTTTGTTGGAAAAGTCTTGTAATCTTTCCCTGAATGTGTATGAAAAGAGTACAAATTGAAGTCAATATATCGACGACTGAATTCAACACCGCCTTTATTGTGATTACTTTGATACTGTTGATCAAAATCGAGCCCCAAGAACCCTACCGTCTCACAATATCTTCCGCTTTGTAGCGCAACGGCCTTGTCATCCAAAATGGAATAGTCTCTGATGTGGCTGTGGCCTCCGAAGTATTCAACGGATATGTCTGGATAGTAGCTTCTAATGACCTTATGGATAGCATAAATTTCTGGAAACTCGTCGAACCTCTGCACTGGTAAATGGCCGACAACCACAATGGTGTCCAATTTGCCAACATTGTCTTTCAACACGTTGTGAAACCATTCTTCTTTGATCGTTTCCTGGACTTTGCGGACTCTACTCTGAACATTAAATCTTCCAAAATTAAATAAGAATCCTAATGCCAACACATTTAACTTTTGATTCTTAGTAGTAAATAATTTATACTTGGAACCAATATCAACCCAGTTTTCGCCATCTAAAATTTGAACATTGGCAGCTAGATAGCGGTCCTGAAACTTACTGGCCACAAATTCATATTCTTGCTCAGAGCTGCTTGCAAGATAAAGCTCGTGATTACCTATCGTCAACAAATCAAAGTCCTGCTCTACAAAAAGCCGTGTAGACACTTCTCCGTTAACTTCACTGGCATCACTCAATCCGTTTCCGTCGTGCTTGTCACCCGAGTCAACCACTAACAAGTCCACACCGATGGAGTCTGCATAATCCCTTAAATGCTTGACAAAAGAGATATAGTCGCCCCAATCAGCGCCATAGTTTTTCTGGTTCAAATGGCCAGCGTACCAAGCATGGGTATCTGTCGTTTGGAGGAAGTTAAGTTTACCCCACTGGAGCTCTCTTAACTTGACGTTGGTTTTAGGATTAAGTGCTGATGGCTGCTGAAAAATACCAAGCTCTTTTTGTATCAAATTGATATCTTCGAAATCTTCGAGGAGTAAGTTAAAACACTGGGCAATGGCTAAGACCATCGAAGCGGCCAATATGCCGCTTATCGAAACCATACTGCGCCACTGATAAAAAAAGTCGAGTGTTTATCTCTGAGCAGTAAAACAAAAACGAAGGAAAAAAAATAGCAGCACAAAAGAGAGGCTTAGAGGGTATCAAGAAGAACAAATGACAAGCTCGTTAGCCTTCCCTTCTAGGGCTTTGTTCTGATTCCCAACTAGGAGAAGTTGAAGCACGACAAACCCAACCTTATCATTCCCCTTTTGGCGACTTTACCTGCGTTCTGTGTTGTCTTCTTTTGTGCGAATGACTCTCGCATAACCACGCAGGTTTATACTTTTTATCCATGAGTAATCACACTAAATGTATGCTGTGGTACATTGTGTACAATATTTCTCTCTACACTGAAGTTTCTTAACATTTTAAATATACATCGTTGATAATTCACTAAAACATTTTCAATCCAAGGCTGCGAAAAGGGCGGTAGCGCCGCACAACCGGCGCAGAATAGATAAAACGATATACAAAAAACAAAAATAAAACTATTTCAATTCAGTGATATCTCCAGAATCAGAAGCGTTAAGACCCATAACGTTCAAAAACAAGTTCAAGTTGGTCAATTTTTTGATCGATTCATCCTTAAGAGACCCGCCTTCGCCCAACTTCTTTGCGAATTCAACGCACTCAAAGACCTTTTCTCTCACTTCATCAACAATAATTCTTTGGTGCTGTAACTTTCCGGCAAGAGCCAACGAAGCCAAAAAGTGCCATATGTAAGAGTCGTCAAATACGCTAGTTTTAACAACGGTAGTCTTGTCAGCACCGTACTCTTTAACCAAAGAAACGTCATCGTTAGTATACAACTCTTTTGGGAAAACATTGATCAATTTGCTGATCATGTTGTTAAACAACTTGTCGTAGACGTTACTCCAAATAATTAAATCACTGCTCATAATGCTAATATCTTGTTTGATTAATTCAATCTTGGAGATCAAAATGGTAATCAAAGTCAAACCAATCTTGTTTGGTAATAATTTCACCAAACTATTATAGTTAATCATATTGATAATAAGTCTAACAATTTCGTTAAATTTCAACTCGTTGGAAATAAAAGCAATAATGAACTTCAAGATCAAATTGGTAAACAATTCAACTCTTTTATCAATCTTTGAACGCGATACTTCATCTTGAGTGTAGTAGTAGTCATATGACGATTCGTTAAGCAATCTCAAAAGAGAAACCTTTTTAAAAATGTTTTCTATGAGTTTGAGTTTTTGATCATTGGTCAAGTATCTCAAAATACGTGGAAACAATCTGATACCCTTATCAAAGTTGAAATATGATATGAAAATATTTTCTTTCAACTCATCTATTTGACCTGAAATTCTTTCTCCATTCTCACCAACAGTCTCATTTGAGATGTGCAAGGATTCCCAGAGTTCAGCGACATTGAGCTCTTCATGATGCTTTTCTTGCGCTTCCAATTTAAGTACTACAGCAAATGTTTTTTCCAAACAGTTCAAAATGGTCTTGTTACTCAATTTGAATGAGGAACTGTCTTTTTGATCGAAGTTGACGAACAATTTGTTTACGACTGGACTACCTTCAACGTTTTCGGCATTAGCTTCAATCTCTTTCTTGAAAACTTCCAATTGTTTTCTTGGAGTTTTACCACTGCCAAAACTGATTTTACCCAAGGATCCTTCTTTGATGTATTGAGAGTTCTTTGGTCTTTCCTTAGCAACGGTAACGGCTTTGGTGACTTGTTGCTGCATTCTTTGCAATGCCACATCAGCTCTCTTGTGTTTACCACCCAATCTGTGGCCAGAATGCTCCAAATAATACTGAGCAATAGAATTCAAGGAACCATTATCATGAGTATTTTGGGAACGAATAGCTTTGAAGATTTGAAAGTAAAAATCTTCATTATAAGGATCTTCAGTCACAATCTGAGAAATTTGGAATCTAGTAACAAAGTCCTTATCTCTTGGAGTCATAATGTTGTTAAATTTAATAATTCTTTCAAGCTTCTTGGCCTTAATATTGAATTTTTCTTCTTCTTCCGGAGTCAAACTAGCTGGAGGTTGCTTGTTGTCTCCGCCAACATTATTATTGTTGTAGTGATTGAACTTACGGTAGTTGTTATCATATTTGTGACCATGGTGACGATGATCATTGTTTCTATTATTTGACTGTTGTTGAAGCTGTTGCTGTAGCTGTTGTGGCTGTTGCTGTGGTACAGCAGGTGCTGATCCAAGAACTGGGAATTGACTCAAGTCTAGTTCTTTAGATTTCTGGTTGTATTTCTGAGCAGAGCCTTGACTAGAAGTCTGAGGGAAAGGCTGTTGCCCATGCGGTGGCTGCTGCTGTGGCCCTTGAGACGGTTGTTCAGGATGCTGCTGTGGCTGTTGCTGTTGCTGTTGATTGAATATCTGAGGTTGACCTTGAGGTGGTAACATGAAATTCTGGTTATTTTGTGGTGGACCATTAGGAATTGGTGGAAACCCACCAGGGCCTGGAATCATGTGAGGACCTGGTGGGCCTGGAAATCCTGGACCGTTTGGATAGTTAACATATGGGCCATTTTGATTTGGTGGTATGTTGAAACCTGGTGGGACTGGCGCACCGTAGCCAAATGGAGGAGCAAACATGTTTTGTGGTGGCAATATATGCTGAGGTTGTTGTTGCTGAAAATCACCGCTTGGTTTACTCGAGCTCAAGTTGGCTTCGAGCTCTTCCAAAGACAAGACTTTCTTTGATGGTTGTTGTTGCTCAATTCCCTGCTGGGCTGGAGCAGTTCCCCACAAAGAGTCCATTGGCTTAAGAGAATCATCTTCTTCAGAAGCAGAGACAACATTGACACCGCTTTGTGCAGCTTGGGCGTAAGACACGCTTGGATCAATTTTATGGACTGGGACTGCCTGATTTCCAAAAGAAAAATCTTTGCCAATTTTATTCACATCGGTACCAAAAGTTTCATCGTTAAACGCGTCATTGTCGTTCAATTGCTCTCCTAAACCTTCGTAGGTTTCTTGGAAGTCAATGGCATCCGCACCATCTGGCAACTTCGCATCAAAGCCGAAGAAAGACATGATCAATTCTGGACCGATTGAGTCTTAGTAAATAGTTGTCTTCTTTGCTAGTACCGAGTTGCGTTTTCAACCTCGAAACAAATCAGCGAAGAAAGCGAGTAGACAATAATATCAATAGTAATCTAATACAGATTAAACAGAATTGTAAAGTGCTTGACCGTAAAGTAGAGCAATGCTGCACTATTTTTGTTTGCGATTACCGAGCTGTCCTGTCCTAATCTCCCTCGACGTCGCTCATTTATCGTTGAGTTTTGTAATTTGATGATCGTACTCAATTCTCAGGCAGGCTCCTAGAAATTGGGATACCCGGCCATGAAGGAAGTCAGCAGCGGTGTACGGATGTCAGGGTTTTTTCTAGCTTTAATTCAACATGACAGGCTCTGTCTACAGAGAGCTCTTGTTGATGTGATTCTACAACCTTCATTCCTGTTGAATCAGAAAGTTTCTTCATTATCGCTACTTTCTGTCAGGCCGCAAATACTGGAGAATATCTGTGGAACTTGTCATACCTATACATTTTCGTAACATTTTCTGATCGCACTAATATTGTGGCATGTAAATACTTTTCATCGCTACCATTATTTCGTCGAAATTTTGTAATAATTTAGTTCAGCTTAGCAGTATTTACGGCATTGCACTTTCCTATGAATGATACAGTTAGTCATATATTAATAGGGCCTGCCTACACATTCCTGTACCAGTTCTTCCTATTGTTCTTTTGGCCTGACCATAATAAAATCCTAATATGTATGAACTTACCACACACGACATCCGACTGAGCATTGAAAAACAAACGTCCAGTGTACTCTGAGAAGCCTCTGTAACAATCAAATCACGAGACTCGTCTCTTCCTTGGGCTGCTTAAGCTCTAGTATTCATAGCCTGTTTGCGAAGCACAACCTCGTGCTTAAGGTTGCCCTTCAAAATTCCAACGCGGAACATGGCATTTTCATGATGCATGAGGGGCCTCACGGAGGAATCCATGGATACTGGCTGAAATTCCACCGAAGTATTCTTGTTTAATAGCCCCTGCTCGCCTTTTATTAAAAGATATCGTATGTTCCTCTGATTTCAGGTCGGATTTGGTATAATCGCCATCAATCCCTGTGGCGCTGATATTAACAGGGAATCACGAGACATCGTTGGTAGAAAGAGGCAGACTTAATCATAGAAGATCAAGGTGAAAATGACAATGGTCGAGAGTTTGACGTTGCGCCCCACAGTCACAGCCACACAACGAGTAGCACAAACTTTTTGAACTCTGACATCTCCCAAGATTTTAAGTCTCAATTATCAAACTGGCCTTGCTGGATCAAGCACCTGCTCGATGGTAGATGTTCCAATTGATCCTGATGAACCAGTCTAGAAAGATACCAAAAAAAACTTTTTCAACATTGGTTTAAAGTTTATTACTAGTCCAAAAGATGATCAAGCATCGCAATTTGAAAGTGTAGATAAAGTCACCAGTAAAAGAAATTCCCACAGATCTTCAAATATCAATCCAAATTACAAGATCAAAAAACTTCCGGTGGAAACTATTGAAACTTTAATCGCAACATTCAATGAGTTTGTGAGTGGCGAAGATGCGTTCAGACACAAGTCATTGGACCCACTCTCTAATGCCGCGTACTTATTATAGCCAAAAAATGGACAACACAACCGCGATCCTGCTGTCAGCAATATCAGCAGCTTCCAAATCATGAGCCCTCAATCTCTCAAACTGATCTTTTCTCTGGCTTTTGAATAGCACGAGATAATAGTTAAAATTGAAGAAATTCCGTTTTCAGAGCGTCCTAATAAAACAGCACAACTTTAGTTGCATTACTAATTACTACCTGTTATACCTCCAAATGTCAAGATTGTATCGTATTTCATGTCTTCATTAAGTTTTCTCAAATAGTCCAGCTTCCAGCTTGAAATCATTTGTAAGGGCTTTATTTTTATCATCTTCTGAGGTTTTTATCCCTTTCTCATATTTCCCTACTTTTTACTAAAATTTAGTCTCAGCAATTTCTCTTCATCTCTCAAATTTTAATTCTTCAACTCAATTGTACCAATGTACTATTTCGAATCCAGAACGGTATTACAAATTCATTTCATTAAGTGAGGATTAGCCAAACTAGTTGTTTTTGTTCGAGACAAGCACCTTGCCCCTTCTTGCCAATGCGTGGCATTTGTCATCATTTTCTTTGCAGTTCTCATTGTATCTGTCGACTTTCATCCTTCTTCTACTTCTCTTTTCAACCACGGGATCTCAAATCCCATCATCACCTTACCTATCATTGCCATGCGCTTCTTTCGTGTAATCAAAGCAGCTATACCATTCTTCCTTTCTCAATTCCATTAAAACCTTTTAAATGTGGCATAATCCAATGACCAGCACCAGATGAAACTAGCATGAAAAGCGTAAGAAGATCAAGAGGTGTAATACTGACAGCACTTCTTTAGTTTTACTTAACTTGACTACTTAACTATTATTATACTAAAGCACGCTCTTTCAATTCACATTTTATTCACTCATTTTATTATATTATGCACTTTTTATCCTCATGCGAGCCTATTTATCTTTAACTGAGAACTTTAGTAAGGAAGATAAGGAAACAGTAATAGTTCAAGTAAGGTAATAAAATAGTATTTTGAGCTATTGGGTCTACGGTTCTTTTTATTTAAATTTGAATTGAGTTCGCTTTTAAGCATTACTACCCAAAAATTACCACTTTCAAGACTTTCATCATCATCATGATTGCCTTCGCCATCGACATTGTCTTTAGCATCATTAATAATATATCCGTCGTCGATACACTGAGTTGGCAGAACATAAATGATGTCTATGGCTAGTGAAGAACAGACAATGCGGTCCTTGGTGCTCTGTCTACAAAGTTCCAGGTCCTCCAGTTCCCCACTGCGGTCAACTACTGCGTCACTCTAGCTGTTAGGGGTCTCTAGAAACACTTCTTTTTTGAACTGCAGAAAGGTCTACATTTATTGGTATGATTGATTTGGAATGATAGCTGCGGTCTCCATTTTCATTGGCGCTATGAATTTCATGGTGAATATGTTGCCTGCAGGTGCTTCGGGTTGCTTTTCTCGACTTTAAGCAAATACCGTCAATAATTTCTTTCTTTTCATAATTATCATGTTTCCCTCTATCCGCCTTTTCAAAACAATCTTTAGACATCACATAAGTTTCTAATATCTCTCTTTTCTTTTGCCATTTCTTCCCAGCCCTTACTTTGGAAATGCCTTGTTCTCTTCTCATTTTCTACAAGGATTTAAACATCTTTAAAGCCAGAAGTGCCTTCTCCAACTTGAAACTAGAAAATGTCGACAGGGTTGCAGGCACCAGGGGGACTTCTTATCTCCAGATGTGGAATGTTTCAAAGAGTTGTTTTCTTTCGAGCATGCTATAGTGTATGAATTTGTATTTGAGAATAAAATAGAGAAAAAAAAAGCTTGTGTTTATTTTAGAGAATTAAAGGAAAAGCTAAAACAATAATTATATATGATCAAAATCTTGTTTAGCGCATGCTACATGTAATCTTCAGCAAAAGTTACCAGTATTTAAATTAGGGCAAAAAAATACCAGTTGTTAAAATAAAAAGGGGAAGCTATGGTAGAAAAGAAATAATGCGTGTCATGTTTGGCTTGATACACATCTGGGGCATCAGTTCTTGAGGGTGCCTCATACGAGTCGCAAAGGTTCTGCCTCATGTTGGTAGGGTCCTCCCTTCATGCAGCCGCACTGATCCGCCGCTGCGACGATACGGGTAATGAATGCAGAAGACGGAGGCGGAACGCGGTGATCTCGAACACCTTCGTGCTGACAAGTATCATCGACATCTACAGCTAGCTACAAATCATTTGCGGAGACGTCTTTAAGAGATAAAGACCGACAGGTATTGCGGTCCGATACATTGAACGAGAAACGGCGAGACGAAAACGCTCAAGCCCACATCACCAGTGCGTCAGGTGAATGATAATGAAAATAAATCAGCATAATGTATTGTGGACTTGGAGCTTCCTAATCATATTAATTTTCCAGCTGCCTCTGTCTGGATTTGACATTGATGCTTATCATACCGAGAAAAGTACTGCACTAGAGCTGAAAAAGGCTGAGAAGCTATACTCGGCCACGTTCACGAAGCTGCACTTGCACCAGTTGCGGGAGGAAACGAGGAAATTGTTCCTACACGGCTGGACGTCGTACATGAACTATGGATTCCCCGATGACGAAGTGAGGCCATTGACCTGTACTGGCTACGGGCCTAATGTGGAAAATCCGCAAGATTTGCGAAACGACGTGCTCGGAAACTATTCCGTGACCCTTTTGGACAGTGTGGACACTTTCATTATCATGAACAACACAGATCAGTTCAGACGGAACGTCAAACTCATTGAAAAGTACGTCACATTTGATATTGACTCGACGGTGCAGGTATTTGAAACCGCGATCAGAGCTCTCGGGAGCCTCATAACCTGTCACTTGTACGCCAGCGACGAGACCAAAGGGTTCAAGATAGACAACTACAACAACTCACTTTTACTACTAGCGTACGACTTGGGCCTGCGGCTCTTGCCAGCCTTCGACACCAAGACCGGGGTGCCGTATGCAAGAGTCAATTTACGACATGGCATGAAGACGGTACCGACAAATTTATATTACGAGACATGTACAGCCGGTGCGGGCTCACCGATGCTTGAAATGACAATGTTATCGAAACTCACGGGCGATCCTGTGTTCGAGCAAGTCTCGAGGAACGCGTTCATGACGCTCTGGGAGCTGCGGTCGCCGTTGGACTTGTTGCCGATGACATTGAACCCGCAAAAGGGTAAGTGGTTGGACAGCATCACTGGCATTGGCGCCAGCGTGGACTCATTCTTCGAATACGCGTTGAAGGGCTCGATTTTATTTGGAGACACGGAGTTGTATAATGTGTGGGAATGGTCCTACAAAGCGCTCTCGATCACCGCGAAGAGTGACTGGTTCTTCACCAACGTGAACGTGGACAGTGGATTCTTTGCCACGTACTGGATCGACTCATTGGGGGCGTTTTTCCCCGGTTTGCAGGTTTTATCAGGGAAGGTCAGTGACGCTGTAAGGACGCACTTGATGTACTACAAGTTGTGGAACACATTTGGATCTATTCCAGAAAGATGGAACTTTTTTAGCGACCAAAAGTCGCTATTCAAGTCGATTGCCTTGGAGTGGTATCCGTTGCGGCCAGAATTTATTGAATCGACATATTACTTGTACAGAGCCACCAAGGATCCGTTGTACTTGCAAGTTGGTGCCAGGATAATGAAGGACTTTAAGGAGCGGTTCACGGCAAGATGCGGCTTTGCCGGGGTGCAAGATATCAGAACAAACAGCCGGCAAAACCGAATGGAGAGCTTTGTGCTCAGTGAGACATTCAAGTATTTGTACCTTTTATTTGATGAGGAGAATCCGATCCACAAGAGCTCTTCGAATATAATCTTTTCCACTGAAGGACATCCAATGTGGCTCGACAAGTCGATGGTCATACCTTATGAGGTTGAAGAAGAGGAGAACGTGACTTTGGCACAGGAAAGTGAAACAGAAGCCAACGATATTGAGAAACGGGCCATTAACGAGTTGCAGAAACCGTTGCGGAACGGCATCCAGCCCGAGCAGGGGTTCTTGGACACGTTAGTGGACTTTTCAGGCAAAGACTTCTTGCACAAGTTTTTCAAGCACTACAAGTCTGACCGGAAAGCACTGTTCGACCACAGCCAGTTGATTCTCAAGGCCAAGTTAAACAGAGTGCCGATGCCCAACGCAGAGTCTGCTGGAGTGGTGCTTGTGGACGACGACGATGTCTGCGCGGAGTCGAAGCAAGTATGCGAGGTGAATCCTTTGCAAAGCAGCAAGCAAGGCTTTTTTTCGGAGTTGGTATCGTGGCCCAAGTTTTACGAGATTGACAGCAGGTACTCGAATACGTTGGTTCAGCCGGACTACTTGAAGATGATAAACTACACGCCGTTTGAGCTACAGGACAACTTCCACGACAGGTGGTGTGATGACAGGGTGAGCCAATGCGTGAGGCGATCAACTTCGGACGGGTTTGAGCTACTTTTCGGAGGCAAGGATAAGGTGAGGCTTGCGCAGGTGGAGAAGCTCAGGGTGACAGACGCAAAGTTGTACCAAAAGTTTTTGCGCTCGAAGAAGGGCAAACTGGGTGGCGTGCTAAAGCCTGGAGACTACTGGGTTCCGCTTCTTGATGGAATACGGGTGCGGATGGAGAAGGTGAAGGCTGGGAACGTAGATTCGCGGAACAAGTTCGTTACGGCGGAGTACGTGCAGCAAAAGCGAAGAGAAAGCCTCGTGCAGGACGCGACAGAGGACACGAGCCTCGAGGGCTCGTGCAAGCCCGCGGAGCTGCCAAAGACATTGCGGGTGCTTGTGCTCAACGGGAAGAGCATACCGGAAAACAGCACGATCTGGGTGTCGGCGGCGGTGCTTGAGGACAGCAAGGGCAGCAAGACGGTGGTGCGGACCGGGAAGAACGGGGTGGTGCTCATTGACAACGACCCAGTGGAGAACATGCGGATCTGGGATCCAGAGCGTGGGGACCGTGGTGGGCCGCGGGGGTTTCTCGGGCGGCTACTGAGCGCTGGAAAGTAGGAAGAAATGCCGTTAGATGGCTGGTGTTCTGTATAGAAATGCATATTCAGTGTTGATTCTCTTGAGTCGGTGATTATCTTATACCAAGTGTGTGGGTGCATCTGATAACATGCATATGTCACACAGAACATACATGGGCAGGCGCAATCACACGTCGCGGCGCTCCGCTGATCTCAGCGATGCTCATAAAACCGCCATACTATATTAAAGCAGTTTATCCTGGAGAAAGACTGTAGAGCGTAGCATGCTCTGGGTTGCTGCTCTGTAATCTTGTCGATATAATATTATCAAGTAGCTTTGTCGCAGCTTGTTGGCGCCCCAGTGCTGTCGATTGTGACCCCAAAGTCCCCTGTGGTGATTCTTGAAAGACCTGTTTCTCGGAAGACCGTTTTCTTGTACCGTGTATCGTACGGTCGCAACGGTCGCCTATTTTACATTCTGGAAGCAGTACAGCCCGCTGCTTCTGGAGATTAAATCTAGCGTTAGGGTTTGGGCTCCTGTGCTTTTTCTGGGCCATACGGTGCTGCCCGTTACAGCAGGGCCGGAAAAAGGAAAGAGGGGCATGGGATATAATCTTACTACATTGTAGGTTGTAATTACAGTTGGTCTCTGTTGCCTGATACGAGGCTGGTTCCAAAAAGCTTGAAGACCACCTGCTGGCGCTTTACGTTGGCAGATGTTTTTAGTAGAGTAGCGCCGCTGTAGGAGGACCTTCATAGGTCTAGCAGACAAACGGCCGCGAGAGAGACAGCCTTGTGGTCTCTAGGAGCCTCCGGAAGTCTCTGGGAGCCTTGCGAGGGCGAGGGCAGCGATGGTGGGCGCTCAGTGCAGAAGGAGAGCGGCGTGCTTGCGAGCGCAGCAGACGGAAAAAATTTTTCCTCCTCGCTCCATCCCTTGCTTGCCTGTCCTCAGCTCTTACTACCCACGCCATCGCGAAGTACCACACACACACGAACAACACACGGCACCTACTGCCAGCAGAAGAACATTCCGCCAGTTATCCCTGCAAGAGCCCCTGTCGCCAGAACAGCGCTGCACCGCACGTCCCTAGCGCCACGAAGAGAAGCACACTGCAGCCCAAAACAAACGGCAACAGCATCAGCAGCATCAATAGCATCAATAGCATCAATAGCACCACCAGCTATCGCCAGCTTTTATTCCTTTTTCTGCTGATTACCGCTGTATTTGCCGTCGCAACGTCTTTCACTCTGTCATTCTCTTGTTTCAAGTGTTTGCAAGCTCCACTAGCCATCTTTGCTGCATTCTCTTAAGTCGCCCTCTGGCTCGTCTGCATCGTCTGTTGAACACATCCCCCTAGAGCCATTTCTTAGGACAATCGTACAGACCACCCTCGTTTCGCACTTCTTTCTGTCTTATTCTCTTTTTTTTGCTTTCTCTCGCATAATATGGCCCTCTCCAGCTTCTTCTCGTTCAACAAAAACTCCCAGGACAGCGGCGACGCTAACACTAACGCCAACGCCAACGCTACTCAGGACGACAAGGCCAGCACGAGCTCGTACCAGTCCCGCGACTTGAACCAATCTGTTTCCTCCATCACCTCGCTCCAGAAGTCTCCCAACACCTCTCTCAGCTCCAAGTTCCCTGTCTCCGTGATATCGCCTCCTTCCACCACCGCCATCACCACCTCCAACGCCTACGGCCAGACCTCCATCAATGGCACCTTCTTATCGTCTGCTTACGACAGCAGCAGCAATAATAGCAACAACGACAATCACAGCAATTTCGCTAATAACAGCAGTGCACACAATGCCCATCCTTTCAGCACCAAAGACCAGCCACACAACCCAGACTATTTTTTAAGCAACCAATTGCACCAGGCCCTGCACCACGCGGGCCAGCAGCAGCAGCCGTCATACCAACTCCACAAGACTCAGCCAGTGGCGCAACCGGCCCCCATCTCCACCGCCGCTATGAAAGTCGACACCGAGGAACCGGACATCCCCCGCGGCGTCTTAAAGGTCACCATCATCAGGGCCCAGGGCTTGAACGTCACTCCCACCTCCAGGCCTTACGTCGTGTGCACCTATGAGACCGCTGAGTCCATCATCAGCGCCCCCAAGGAAAACGAAAAGGTCGAAGGCATCGACAACAGCGGTTACTTGCAGACCGGCACCCAGCCCCAGGCCATCAAGATACACAATAAGCGCCCAATCTATCTGAGACAGTCGTCGAACCAATTCATGCACACCTCATCCACCACCATCGATGCCTCCAACCCCAAGTGGCAACATCGGGCCTCGTTCGACGTGTTTGGCGCCAACTCCGAGTTGGAAATCTGCGTTTACGACGGCACCATCGACATGTTCCTCGGCAAGGTTCTGATCAAGCCCGACACCATCACCACCAATGTCCACAATGGCTGGTACAACTTGACCGCCAACAATGAGTACGAGCAGGCCAGGGGCAAAATCCAGATTGAGTACCACTTCAACCCGGTCAAGAAGAGACATTATGCACCAGACGACTTTGACGTGATCAAGATGTTAGGCAAAGGCACCTTTGGCGAGGTGTACCAGGTGAGAAAAAGAGATAATAAGCGCATCTATGCCATGAAGGTGTTGGACAAAAAGTACATTGCCAGGAAGAAGGAGATTGCCCACACTTTTGGTGAACGCAACATTTTGATTGCTGCCAAGAGTCCGTTCATCGTGCCCCTCAAGTTTACGTTTCAGACCCAGGCTGACTTGTACTTTATCTTTGACTACATGGCAGGCGGTGAGTTGTTCTTCCACTTGCAGAACGAGCGCAAGTTTGGTGAGGACCGCACCAAGTTCTACATTGCCGAGTTGGTATGCGCGTTGGAGCACTTGCACGACCAAGGCGTCATCTATAGAGACTTGAAGCCGGAAAATATTTTGTTGGACGCCAATGGCCACATTGCTCTCTGTGACTTTGGTCTTTCGAAGCTAAACTTGACCAGCGACGACACTGCGAAGACTTTCTGCGGCACCACCGAATACTTGGCCCCAGAAGTCTTGCTTGACGAGAATGGGTACAACAAGATGGTGGACTTTTGGTCCCTCGGGGTGTTGATCTTTGAAATGTGCTGTGGCTGGTCGCCATTCTATGCGGACTCGGTGCAGCAAATGTATAAGAACATTGCCTACGGCAAGGTCAAGTTTCCAAAAGACGCATTATCGCCAGCAGGCAGATCTTTTGTCAAGGGACTTTTGAACAGAAACCCAAACCATAGGCTTGGTTCCCGCGGCGACGCCAAGGAGCTCAAGGCCCACCCGTTCTTCTCGGACGTGGACTGGGACTTGCTTGTGCAAAAAAAGATTGCCCCGCCGTTCAGACCGCACGTTTCCGGTGAGCTCGACACCTCCAACTTTGATCCTGAGTTTACCCAGAACGTGGGCTCTGCCCTTGGCACCAAGAACAGAGGCATCTCGACCCCGTTGAGTCCTAGCCTCCAGGCCAACTTTAACGGCTTCACGTATGTGGACCCTAGCATGATTGACCCAGAGCACTATGTGGGCACCTACAAGAAGAGCGTGTACAAGGGCCCGGGCTCGTTGATCCCGGGCAACCCAAACTTGCCGCCGGACGAGAATGTCATTGACGAGGATGAGGAGGTCAACGATATCATGGACGTGGACGAGCCGCAAATCAGGTCTCCAGACGTTGACGATTACGACGTTGAGCTTGAGTAGGAAACACATGGCAAAACCTTTGGCCAAAAGCTTTTGAACGCACCTTTTAGTTTTTGGTCCATGGCTTTCCTTGTTTTCTATCCTCCCATCTCATTTTTGTTTTACTCTGTTTGATATTTTTGGTTGCATCTGCTTTGTTGTTATTGTTGGCATGCTCTATCGTTTTTTCAGGCTATTATTTTTTGCTGGTCTTTTATTTCCTTGTTGGTGAGTGGTCACTACTGTTACCATTACTATTGGTGCTATTGTGATGTGAATGTTAATGCAGATACGCAGAGCTATACACACTTATGCGTGTCCAAGTAGCACCAGACTCGCTCGCTTACTTTCTGCAACTAGACATTGACTTTTGTTTTTGAATCTCTTCTTTTTTCTGTTTCTTATTGGCTATTTAATTCTAATCATTAACATAATCATTACCATGTTCATTATCACAACTATTACTTTTTACTTTTCCTTCCCCTAGTTTTTTCCCTTTTTTTTCCCTTGTTATTTTCTCAAACTCTTTTATTTCTTTTCCCTATATGTTCTCCCTTTCTGATACAGGCCACTAATGTATATATTCCATACTTTTCCACACGTAGAATGGTTGGCTGTGCTAAATTGTTGTTTGATGCGATGACATAAACAGGCTGCTTTCCTCGCGGCCTGAAAGCTGTCTCACAACAACTTGCACGTTCGACAAGTGCCACGTATGGCATAATAAACAACACTGCTCTTCCTTCGCCGCTTCCACAAGGAGACAGTATACGTATAGCGCAGTAGCCGATAACGTACAGGCAGTATTACAGGACGGGTCACATGACCGATCACATGCTTTTTAAGCCGACATCAGGATGCATATCCTACATGATAGGTGCAGGCAAGAAAAAAAGAAAAAAGAAAAAAAAGAAAAAAAGAAAAAGAAAAGGAGCAGCGAGATGATGGCCTCTTAGCAATTACAGTGCGCTCAGGATGAAAAGTCTCAGGCGAGCGACGGTTGTGTGCGTGTGGACGGAGCGTTGTGATTGGCTGGGTGGGCGGACGGGGACGTTAGAGAGTGTGGCGCAGTGGCGTTGGCTGGGGAGAAGAGGAAGGTGCAGGGCGCTGATTGGCTGAGACGTGAGTCCGAGGAAGGGTATAGCAGTGTTGAACATGCTGGTTGGGAATGGAGGTAAAGAAAGAAAGAAAGTTGAGAGAAAGAAAGAAAGAAAGTTGAGAGAAAGAAAGAAAGAAAGTGGAGAGAAAGAAAAGAGAAAGAGACGATACTGTATCAGCAACTGTATGACTAGTCAACTGTCACAATTTGCGGCGCACAGCCAGCTGCTCGTCGCCGGAGGACAGTCCAACAATGCCATGTTATCGTGGCAGCGTCTGGACAATATCGCTTAATGCCGGTGTGAGACTGCCCTAGATTGTGTTGCTGTGGAGGCCCATGGCCTTCGCAACGCCCAGGACTGTCTCCAGCACTGCTGACGCAGAAGGTCTGCTTATTCCGGCAAGATCTCTTGATCTTGCTCGCAACGTAGCTTCCCTTCTGAAGCGGTAGCCCCGAGCACCTCGCCATAGGAAACCTTTGTGAGGAGGGCACGAGGGAGCTAGGGCTAAAGGCCAAGCGTCAGAAGAAAGCGTATGTACCCTCAGCAAGACCTACTGGGCTCTTTAAGGTATTGTCAGCGCCATAATGTGCTACGGATTTTGCTACAAATGGCAGACTGTCAAGTAGTGACACAACAGGATCGCTTCCCGAGTCGCTATCGTGCGCAGGGTTGTTTGTAGAATGTAGCAACGTCAACGAGAGACCACGGCGTAGGGTCAAGGGCCACCAGCAACACAGTAACTCCATGAACACAGCAGCCACCTGTAGCAGTCGTAGTCCAGTAACCGGTGGGGCAAGTTGACTTTTAAGCTTAGAAGTTCTCAAACAGCGCAGAGCGCAGGAAAAACCACAAGAAAAAAAAAACTAATAATCCGGAAAATCAGAAAAGTAAAAATTCACCGAAAAAAAGCCAAAAAACCAAATTCGAAACGGAAAACCTGAAACCAATCATATCAGGCATTACCACCACCAACGAACAGCCCTCCAGCACATTTCCTCCACGCTCCCCTGGCCCCCTCAGTGGCACCTTCTTTTCCCACCCGCACAACAGGCACAAGCACACGTATAAAGGCGCTCTTCCTTTGCGAGCTCCCCTCTCCTTCTCTTTTCCTTCCTGCCCGACGTGGACTCTCTTCATCTGCCACGTTTTGTGGGAGACCAGTCCTCGCACCAACGGATTGCGCCAAGATAGTTCTGCCCCTCGACGAGAGCCCCAAACCTCCCTTTGTGACTACCATTCATCCCGGAGAATATTCCGACCAGCACCTGCCAAGCTCTCAGAAAACACGGTGCATCGAGACCTTTGGAGATCGCTCACTGATTTCCAGCACTGTTGTTATAGTTAATTTTTTTTATTTTTTCTTCTTCTATCTCTTTTTATCTGACGGTTCTTGTCACTAGCCAGCGGCGCTACAACAGCACAAGCGTTTCCTGTTCTGGTCTTGACTTGGGCTAATAGTTTCAGAGCCCCAAACACAGCTTGTTGCGCGTTTCGTCAAAAAAGCGCCTGACTTCTTTTTAAACGCCATCGCGTCACATTCAAAATGTCAAACAGCGTCAAGTCTGAAAGCATCAACAAGGAGATTCCCAAGAACCAGCAGCAGAGCACCAGCGCTGCCGCTGCCGTTGCCGCCGCCCACGGGTCCACCGACTTTGTCAAAAAGCTCTTCCAGATGCTCGAACAAGACACCTACAAGAACGTTGTGAGGTGGACCAAAAGCGGCGACAGCTTTGTCGTGCTTGACACCAACGAGTTCACCAAGGACATCTTGCCCAAGCACTTCAAGCATAGCAACTTTGCCAGCTTTGTCAGACAACTCAACAAATATGACTTCCATAAAGTGAAGATTTCCAACAACGACAAGGTCTCCAAGGACTACGGCGAAGGCGCGTGGGAGTTCAAGCACCCAGAGTTCAAGATGAACAACAAACAGGCCCTCGACAACATCAAGCGGAAGGGGCCAAGCCAGAAAAAGGCGATTGAAGAGCAGTCCCAGGAAACCATTTCTCGGCTCACGAGTCAGGTTCAGACGCTCCATAGCGACTATGCCTTCGTCAGCGAAGAGCTCAAGTCCATGAAGCAAAAGTACAATAACATCTTGGAAACCATGGTTCAGTTCAAGAATATTAACGCAAAGTACCACAACTCCCTTGCCGTCTTGGTCCAGTGTGTCGCCAACTCGGGCATCGAGGTGCCCTCAATGGACTTGCCTACCATGTCCCCATTCCAGTCGCACAGTATCAGCCCCGTGACGGCTCCTCACCAGGTAGGGCCTCACCAGGTAGGGCCTCGCCAGAACCACTTGCCAATGCTGACCGATCAGCAGCATCAGAGATCAAGGTCGCACTCGCAGCCGCTCTCCCAGGTGTTGCTGGATCCACAAAAGCTTGGCGGTCTGATCGAAGAAGAGCAAAAACAGCAACAACAATCATCCTTGGTGGGGCCGGCACAATCCTCGGCGCTTGCACAGCCCATTACGGCCCCCACCCATGGAGACACCAGCAAAATCGCCACCGATCAGAATAGCCATTCTGCCTCGCATTCGTTGGACTCGTTGGACCCACTCGCGAATCCGGCTGCCCCAATTGCCCCTGGTATCTATAGTGGCAGCCCTTCGAACCCCACTGGCCCAGTGGCGCCAAATGGCAGTAATGCTGGCGGGATACTCGCACCCAGCTCCGCAGAAATGGTGCCTCCTTTTGCTGGAGCGTTCCATGTGTTGCTCGTGGAAGATGACGCGGTTTGTATCCAGTTGTGTCGCAAATTTTTGCTCAAGTATGGCTGCACCGTGGAAATTGTCACCGATGGCTTGTCGGCAATCTCCATCGTCAATAAGCGTAAATACGACTTGGTGTTGATGGACATTGTGATGCCGAACTTGGATGGTGCCAGCGCGACATCGATCATCAGAAACTTTGACAGCACCACCCCAATCATTGCCATGACCGGTAATATCAACGATGAGGACTTGATGGCATACTTGCGCCACGGTATGAGCGACATTTTGGCTAAACCGTTCACTCGCGAGGATTTGTTTTCGATCTTGGAAAAGCATTTGAAGCAAAGAGTCCCGGTGGCCCAGCAGCAAGCTCAAACACCACAACAGCAGCAGCCACCATCCCAGCCGCCTCAAGGATCTGCCCAGCAGCCCATGAGATCAATGCTGTCTGATCCTGCTGCAAACTCGCAACAACAACAACAACAACAACAGCAGCCGCAACCACAGCAACAGCGACAGAAACTGCAGCAATCACAGCAGCCGCTTCTAGGTTCTCAACAACGCGAGCACTCAGGTTCTACACAGTCGGACATGGCAGCAGTAACGCCACAGCAGCAGCAACAACAACAGCAACAACAGCAACAACAGCAACAACAGCAACAACAACAACAACAACAACAACAACAACAACAACAACAACAACAGGCTTTAGTCCAATCACAAGTCCAACCCGGAATTTCTAAAGGTGCACAGCAAAAACCGGGACCAATCAGGTTGACCCACACATTAACAAGTGATACTGTAAGTCAATTAACTCCTCCCGCAGGGCACCCTCAACAGGTACAACAGATACAACAGGTGCAGCCTGGCCCTCCTCTGTCTGGCCCACTTCCGTCTGGACCACCACAGCTCCACCCTCGCCAGCTGCTGCAACTGCACCAGCAGATTCAGCCCCAACCGAGCCCGCAACAACAGCAACAACAGCAACAACAGCAACAACAGCAACAACAGCAACAGCAGCAACAGCAACAGCAAGCGCAGCAGGCACAGCGCCAACATTCATTGACCCCACAGACACCTCAATTGATGAACACCCCACCACAGCAACTGTTCCATGAAGATCAGCTCAAGCAACAGCAACAACAGCAGCAACAAGTGGTCATGCAGATGAATGGTGCCGCAGGTGCGTCTGTGTCTTCAGTGGCTCCTGGCCAGGTCTCAGCGGGGCCTGTGCCAGCTCCGGGACCTGTGATGGCGCATCCCAGCATGATGGGGATGACGGATAACAGGGCAGTGCCGGTGCACATGGCACCAGTGATGAACGCCAATAATGGTGGCGCGGGAATGCCCCAGGTGATTCCTGACCAGATGTCGACCTTGAACTCGATTAACGAAATGATTGAGACGCCGTTGTTGAAAAAGCCGAGATTGACATAAACGCATGTATTTGATTTATTGAATAGAATAGCATACTATTTTGCTGTTGGATCTCTAAAGAATGGCAACCTGTTTTGCTACTTGGTTTTTTGATGAATCGGACTGAACCAAAATTTTTCTTGTTGTTATGCTGCCTGCGGTTCCACTTTTCTCAACGTTATTGTACATTTGTCTTGAAGATACTTAATTTTTTATCGTGTTTTTATTTATTTCTATTGTTCTCTGATCTCTTTACGTTCCTTGCCTATGTTTTTATTCATTTTTGTTTCCCCAGTCCCTCATTTATGCCTTTGGATCTTGTTCCTCAGGGTTTGCTTTACTTGTATTTCTTATGAGTTATCAATTGATTATTCTATTTTCATTATTCTATTTCTATACGTCATTCATTACTGACCTTAATGTTTGATTTTGACTTTTTGTTCTGTTCTATTTTTATCTATTCTTGTTTCACATCTCCTGTCGCTCCTTTAGATTCTTTTTTATCCTATGCATTGCTGTTATTTTTGTATTCTTTTTTTCTAATTTGGTTTCGATCTTTCAAAAATTCTGTCTTATTTAGATTCTTTTTCTTTATGTGTACTTTTATCTTTATTCTTCTTCAAATGGTATTTTTTTTCTTTATGAAAAAGTTTCTTCTACAGCCTTATTTCTTAGAGATTTTTACGGCTTCTATAGTATTTCTACAGTGTCCCTATGAACGTTTACATGCCTTATTGACCAACTGCCGTTATTTTAGAGTATGTACAACAAACATTAACTAGATGCATAAGATAACAAAATATGAAAAGCATAAAAATAATGGTAAGAAAACATTGGTAAAATAACAATAACAACAATAACAACAAACACTCATAGCCACAGCACCTGAAACTATGCTATTAACTACAATTAGTTCCTAGCTGTCTAAGATGGGCCCTTTCGAGCCCTCTTAAATTACCGTTTCTCCACCAGATACCACATTATAAAAGGCCTTGCCCTGGTAGTACGCCATCTTTAACTCCATGCCGTTCGGCGATCGTCGTACTTCTTGTCGATGCTCGCCAGCTCGGCAGCAACGTTCCGGTACTCCAACGGCACGAACTTGGCGCCATGGTGCGGGATGGTGAAACTGGGAGATAGAAAAGGAAATGTTGCAGATGTAGAGAGTGTAAAGGTGACAGATGACAGGTGTCTTGGAGCGAAAAGGGAGAAAGGCTCCTGTGTACAGTCGGTAGCGCAGGAAGAGAAGGAGAGCTGGCTCTTCTGTTGGATATCCGGCGGATTGTTCTGGTGGAAGGCCTGTTGAGGAGATATTAAAAAACAGAGGAAGAAAGAAAGATATCCAAACGATTCTGTTTTTCAGGTTCTGGAAAAGGGGTAGGTGCATCCCAGCCACGCTGATAAGAGCAAATACTAGCAGTTTAATTAATACAATAAGCTAATCGACACTACGGACCACAACTACATAGGCCTCTATAATACTCACACCTTACACCAATAAGACAGAAATTACTCTTTCAAATGACTTCTATTATGACACGCTATGCTATATACACGTACCTATGCAACTTTCTCAGTGCTCCTTCTCATTGCGACCTCCAGTGCTATTCTTCATATTAACCACAATATCATTTCCACTACTACTATTACTACTACCACTAACGCTTTTGATCTCCTCGTATTTCTTCCCCAAGCTTTCAATCTCCCCGCGAAGCTTCCCGTCCTTCTTCTCGTTCCCCTTTTTGTCTTTTTTTCCCTCACTCTTCGTGTCGTTCGGCTTCTTACTCAGCTCAGCTTCTCTCGCTTCGTTCGCCACCTCGCCTTCCTGCAACTTCAATATCTTCGGCTTCAACTCCTTGGGCATCTTGTAGTCATCCAACTTCACGTTATGCTCATTAAGCTTCCTCCAGATATACTCGATCTCGTCCTGAAGTGCCCTGATGTCGTCTTCGATAACCTCGGTGCGCTCGTTTTGCTTCCTGCGTGCCCGGTACGCCTCGTACACGATGATGGAGCCCGCGACGCCAAAGACAAATGTCTCTGCAAGGAAAGTCGCGCCGTCTTCGATGGCTTTACGGTCGTTGAGGGGCCGTACCTTTGTGTTCTTCTGCCCGAGGAGCGACATCCGGAGCCGGATGTCCACGCGGTGGAGGCGCTGCGCAATAAAGATACACGCCTTGCGGAAGGAAGGATGTTGTATCGCCTGTGCTTTGATCGTTAACTGGGAAAAGGTTAGAAGGTTTTAATAGAAGGAGAGTAAGGAAAAGAGAAAACGTAAGAAAGATTTCTCAGCAAAGGTTCCAAAGTTCAAACACTTACCGATATGGGCTTGGCGACCTGCCGTATGGCAACTGCTACCAACTTGGCACCAATCCCACTCATTTTGGACGGGATATACTATTTTGAAGAAACTCCTGGAAGCGAAGGGACGGTTGCTAGAGATAACGACTTTTTGTTTTGTTATGCTTGGGAAGAGAATATCTATACCAGAACCATCCACTAGAACGGTTTTTAAGTTGACAGTTTCCCGTGGAGAACGAAAAATAAAAGTGCCCGAGATCTACCAGATGGCCGTTCCAGAAGCGTCAAAGATACTTTTTGTCTCTCTTTTTTCACAAAACTGTTGCTCTATTTTGAACAATGACATAGACCTTTAATGAGACAACCCGGTTGTGTTGTCAGAGCTTTCGGCGACCAACGCTCAGAGTGCTGTCTCTTTGGCTTTTTAGTGGCAACTCTGTTTGGCTTCCAAAGGGAGTGTGATGGGCGCATGGGGAAGCGTTGTGGCGCATGCCAACACATTTTGCCCTTCTAACACTCGACACTGCGCTAAATACAGATTAAACAAAACTGCAAAGAGGTGATATACTTCCAATAAATAATTAATGGCTTTATCTCGAATGTAAGCAGTGAAGTATGTAAATTATATAACAGTGCGGTTGGCAGGAAAAGACAGATGTAATAGAACTACATAGATATATACGCCTTACACAGAGTCGTAAGCTCGTGCAGCAGCATGATGTTCCCACTAAAATGTGATCCTAGCTGTTGCCAAAAACCGTGTAGCCTTAATGCTAGCGAAGCTAAGCCAGAAAAAGCAGCTTTCATTTTTTGAAAATCGTAAATACTTTTCATTTTAAATTCCCAGGTTCGAAAAAGCCACAACCGCAGTTGACCACAAGCGGCAAATATTCAGCCATGATCACAATTCATCCTTCACTGGGGTATCTTCAAGGTCCTCGTCGCCGCCACTCTCTGGATCGTAGCCCTCAATGCCGACCAATTCAGTTCTGAAGATCAAGGTGGCGTCCGGTGGAATCACCCCGCCGGCGCCTCTTTTGCCGTAGCCAAGCTCTGGAGGAATGGTCAACTTTCTCTGTTCACCAACACACATTCTGGAAAATCAAGGTTAGTCATTTGCTTGAATCACCGGTTACAGTGTATTTCAATAGAAAACCTAAACAAAGCGCCGGTAGAAATCTACGCAGCACTCAAACACCCAACATTCCATATACATACCCCAAGAGGCCCATATCCCAGCCCTTGATGACCATGCCGCTGCCCAACTCGAACTCGAAAGGCACGCCCCGCTGCAAAGAGCTGTCAAAGACCTTGCCATTCTGCTTGAGAAGCCCCGTGTAGTGGACCTTCACGATGTCGCCCTTCTTGGTCTTTCTCTTGCAGTTCTCAACTTTCTCGGTGACCCCGATTCTCAATCTGCCGGAGCGCGGCTTCTGGGTCTCGGCGCTCACAAGAGCCAGTGCGAACACAAAGAGGAGCACGAGCTGTATGATGGACGCGAATTTAGAGCGAGAGGCAAACATCTTTGTTAATAACTAGTGATGTAGGGGCGGAAAGAGAAAGTACAATGCCAGAGTATACTCTTGCTTGAAGAAAGCTGCTCATCTGGGACTCAGCGGACAAGGAAGGAAGTGGCCAGCGGGAGGGCGGCGCTCGTAACCCAGAGACTATCAGAAGTGAGTATACCGTTACAATGGTAATTATTAGTAGCCCTGTGTAGCATCTGCACGAGACACAGACTGTGTCTCTCTTTGTCTTTTGTGTATCACGGGCAATCTCGTGATACACCTCGTGACTCGCCCCGAGGCATCTGAACAATCCCCTCCGCCAGGAGAACGCATTTTGGCGGCGTTTTTGGCAGCGCTGGGTGCTTCAATAAACACGCACCCCATACTAGCTAGACATTCTACCTTTTGCTTCTATATTATGGCCAGTGCACTCCACCAAGCGCACCCACCAGTGTCCCCCAGTGCCGCCCACCATGTCGTACAGAGCCAGCTCCAACGTCCGTCTTCAGGACCTCCTCGACGCCGTCCACAACGAGTTTGAGAACGTCAAGGCCGAGGCCTCCGCCTACCGCCTCCACAAGGACGAATCCGACCACAAGTTCAGCCAGCAAACCAGCGAGCTCGAGAAGATCAAGCAGACCGTGCTTGAATTGGAGGATACGCACAGAAACCTCAAAGAGGCCTTTGAGCAAGAAGTTGTCAGGCTCAAGCAGGAAATCGAACAGCGCGACAGGCAGCTCCAGCAGCTCCAGGCGCAGCAGCAACAACAAAAACAAAAACAACAGCACCAACGGCAGGAGGAAACCCCTTCGCATCATCCTGTGCCGCTCTCTAATCCTAACGGCCCTCCAGGCCTAACTAACTCGCCGCAGCAACAGCATTACGCGCAAAAGTTCGCTTACGACCACTCTCCGCTGGCCCAGCACCCAAGCATCCCGCAGCTAAACGGTTCCAGCCAGTTACCGCCCCTTCCGCGGATCGCTCAGCCTGTCGGCACGCCAGAGGGCCAGCCGCAGCACTTGCTGCCGGCCCAGCAGCTACCACCAAACGGCACGCCCCAGCCGGGTTCCGTGGTGACCCCAAAGCTGCAGCAGCACATCTTGCCTCCTTCTCCGAGCGCCCAGTACCAACAGCAACAGAACGGGCCTCCACAGCGGCCATCACAGCAGCCCATTGGCTCTCTTCCGCAGGGAACCATTTCTGGCAAGCAGTACATCCCGCAGCCTTCCCGTGGCGGGTTAGCTCCAGCTGCTAACCTTCCTGCTGGTGGTGCTGCTGACAGCGGCCAGGAAATTCCCAAATACGACGCCAACACCTACACGGTCCCAAGCAACCAGAGAGCGGCCCATAAGAAGATTATTCCACAGTTTTTGACAGAGTTGGACACACAGCTCGTCCCGGTCGATTTGAAGAAGCAGATGAGCGACTACTACGTCTTGTACAATCCTGCGTTACCAAGGAAGATCGACGTCGACTTGGTGCACTCCCTCGACCACAATTCTGTTGTCTGCTGTGTCAGATTCTCCGCTGATGGAAAGTATCTCGCCACAGGCTGCAACAAGACCACCCAAGTGTACAGCGTCAAGACTGGCGAGCTTGTCGCGAGGTTGCTCGACAACGATGTCACCGCCGGCGGCGCGAACCCTGTTGCCAACGGTGCCCCACAGGATGCCAACAAGGGTGGCGACTTGTACATTAGATCCGTCTGTTTCTCGCCAGATGGCAAGTTTTTGGCTACCGGTGCCGAGGACAAGTTGATCAGGATCTGGGACTTGCAAACCAGAAGGGTCATTAAATATTTAAAAGGCCACGAGCAGGACATTTACTCGTTGGACTTCTTCCCTGACGGCAGAAAGTTGGTCTCCGGCTCCGGCGATCGTACCGTCCGCATTTGGAGCCTTACATCCGGTCTCACTCAGTTGACCCTCACCATCGAGGACGGCGTCACCACCGTCGCCGTGTCCCCTGACGGCAAGCTCATTGCTGCGGGCTCGCTTGATCGTACCGTCCGTGTGTGGGACGCCATCACTGGCTTCCTCGTCGAGCGTCTTGACTCCGAAAACGAGAATGACAATGGCCACAAGGACTCCGTGTACTCCGTAATATTCGCCTCTAGCGGCAAGGAGATTGTCTCAGGATCGCTTGACACCACTGTGAAGCTCTGGTCCCTCAATGGCCTCAACGCTCCCAACAGCACCAGCACCAGCACCAGCAACAATCCCGCTAACTGCGAGGTCACCTACGTCGGCCACAAGGACTTTGTGCTCAGCGTGTGCTCATCGCCCAACGGCGAGTATATCTTGTCGGGCTCCAAGGACAGGGGTGTTATCTTCTGGGAGAAGACTACCGGCGACCCGATCTTGATGCTCCAGGGGCATCGCAACTCCGTTATCAGTGTCAGTGTCAGCAATAGCCCCATCAACAGCAGCGGCATATTCGCGACGGGCTCCGGGGACTGCAAGGCCAGGATCTGGAAGTGGACTCAGACGTAATGTTGGAGCAGGACGAGCACAGATTTTGGCAGGTTTTTGTATACTTATCGCCGGTATTACTTGCCAGCTAGATTTTTCTTTTTTCTCATTTGTATCTTTGTATCTTTGTATCTTTGTATCTTTGTATCTTTGTATCTTTGTATCTTTGTATCTTTGTATCTTTGTATCCCTTTTGCAGTATTGTTCTATTGTGCTGACATAATAAGCCATTTTAAAAAACCACAAAAGTTGGCTATGATATACTTTTCGCTTACATTTTCTGCCTAACTTTTTATAAAATTGAGGCTATCCGAGATGCCTTTTCTCTTCGTCATCGCACAACGCGGAAATCGAAACACCCTTAAACTCAAATCATCGTAAGATTCAGAGGCTGCAAAGTTGTCATTATTAGGAAACTGCCAAGGAACCTGTCGAGAAAAATATTCATTATCCATTCTGCTTTGCACTTGATCTGTGGCTGCAGCATCTTTCCCCTACTTATGGCTCCTGCTTTACTAGGGTTCTTTGCCTGCTCTCTTAAACAATTTGTGCATATATTTTCTCTTTTTCAAGTTTTGCCGTTTTTATTCCTAGTAGTTCAAGTTTATGAGTTTTAGACACATTTTTGCGACACATTAGTTCCACCACTGTTTGCACACCATCTGAAACCTTCTAGTGTTTCTCTAGGTCATTTGTTCGCTGTCTACCGCCATAGCGAAACTATCCAGGAAACCATTAGGGCCTTTTTTCACCAATCAGCCACTTTTGCGCAAATCATGCACTATGCTTTTGACGAGTTACGTCGACCAAAAACAGACACGACATATGCTCTACACCATCCTCCATGGTAAAAACAGAAGGCCGGTCGCCATACTTGGCCTTCTCCACAATACCAACAATATTTTCCAAAAAATTTCCTAAAGGGCCTTGCGACTACCGCCACCGACTCCTCTTCTTCCGTAAATGACAAAATCTGGTTAGGCTTTCCGTTAGAGTGGATACAAATCCATTGTCAAGATTTCAGAGCCGTCGAGCGCCACGAGCGAGGTCCAATTGTTGGTGTCAAAGTAAGTTGGCCAGTACGCCTTCTTCGACAAACACTTATCAGCTATTGACTCTTTAGCGTCAATCGTCTCGTTGTCGCCAAAATCCTGCCCGTCACATCCCGCCAAATGCTCATGGTGCTTTAGATATCTTCGAGCAGCACAAGATGGAAGGATGGTGCCTGGACTGTTGTTTTGAAGGCCCGTAGACTCAATAATTGCCCTTCGAGACAGCCCTCAAAGCAAATATTCGCCTTATTCCAAAGGGACCATTTACGCAATATGTTTTACACGCAAAAAGATTTACGTAAGCATAGTTGGCCAACGTGTGTTGCAATTCCATTTTTGAGATTGCAATATAAAATCTCAGACAAGCTTCTACAAACCGCACTGAAAAGTTGCGGAATATTCGCGACCTATATTACAATTAGTGTTGGCATCATATACAGAAAAAGAAAGAAAAATAGAACAAAATTCGAAAACAACTTAATTAGGATACTGTGTCTTGAAGAGATTCCAACCGACTTTACACAGTCAAATATTTGTCCATGATAGATTTTGCCAATTTGGAGTTCCCATTCACATTATACATCAAGTACAAGTTGTATGCGGCCTCTTTGACCATGTCGTACTTTTCATCGAGCCCCTCATACTGCAACACCTTCTCGTAGTACTGAATGGCAATGCCGCCCAAGTTCAAATGGTGGAACAACCGCCCAAAGTTAAAATCAACCTCCTGCGCCAAATGGGCGTCGAATGTCCCATCTTTGTTCCTGCTGGCTTGCACTCTGAGCTGCTTATACTCGTCAAAGTATGTGAGCGCCTGGAGAATGTACATGTGTCTGTTTCCTGATGACCGCTGCATACCACGGTGAACCGAAGCAACACCAAGCAAGAAGCATATCATCGGGTCGTACTTGAACTCCTCGTAGGCCTTCACGAGGTAGAACAAGCTGGGGAGATAACTTTTGCCGGAAAGCATAATCTGCGCATAAGTGATGACCAAGTATGGGTTTGAGCTAGAATAGTCAAAATCAATAGGAATGTCAATTTTTGACTGACCAGCAATTTGTTTTTTATAACGTAGCGAGTCCCATGCCTTGAGTTGACGCAAAAAGTACTTTTGATGATTGAGAGAAATGAAAATCTCACAGGCTTTTCTTCCTGAAGGCAAAACAAGCGGGAATAACCGGTACACATTACGGGAAAACTTGTTAGAATTAAGAATATCTCGAAGCGACACCATCATACCTTCATAATCTTTGATGATCAGGTCAATCGACAACCTTACAAGTTTGACCAACCGATCCTTCTGTGGATCCTTTTGGAAAACAGTAATGTTTTTGGAAATCTCCACTGTTTGAACTGCGTCTTTGGGATCATCGTAAAGTGCCAACAATAAACTGTACTGCATGAAAACCTCAAACCATTGATCAAATGTCAATCCACGAAATCCTTCCTCAGTCAATGTAAACGATGCATCGATTTTGTAGTTTGTGCTGGCAAGCTTGTGCAACTCCGCAAGCTTCTCTAATCGTTGTTCAATGCCCATTTTCAACGCTTGCTTACTATGCACTAACTCGGCTTGCTGCTGCCTTGTCTTTTCTCTGGCAAATAGAATCTTGAGGCCGCAAAAGACTTCAACCAATCCAGAAGCAATCTGCAACCACATGTGTATGGCAGTTGGATCCTTTCTTTTTACTGCAGGCTGCAATTTTTGAAGCCTGTTGAACTTCGACCTGGTATCTGATTTTAACTTCAACTCAAGGTCCTTTTTCTCACCCTCCGCCAACTGTGGTTTTTTCTTTGCCCTTTTTGGGCGCGAGCGCTTTGATTCCGCTACAAGCGCAGTGTGGGTCTCATCGAAAAGATCTTCATCTTCCTCTTCCGCATAGACACCAGGGCTCTCATGGCTGGAAGGAATGACAGCTTTACCATGGCTATCTTGGGACGCTGCTTGCTCTAGCAAGCTCTTTGATTTTTTCACTTGTTGCAAAAGTCCTTGCGACTCTTCATTGTCTCCGTGATAGAATAAAGCTTCAGCTAATGCCAATTTGACATTGATATTTTCCGGCGTAATCTGCAATACTGTTCTGTAAGCATCGATAGCTTGTGCATAGTCTCCTGTTTCTTGAAAACATTTACCAATGGTGCTGACTAATTCCACTGTGTTGAGTTCATCCACAGACGATAACGGTAACAAGAACTTTAGCGCTTCGCTAAATTCACCAACTTCAACTAATGAATTGGATACCTGCAAGTACAAATCATTTACTTCAAAAATATCCGTTTCAAGTAGCAAATATTCGAAGTGGTTCATTGCTTCCTTGTGGTTATCTAACCGTAGTCTAAAGAGACCAAGCTTAATTCTTATATCAATGGGCAATATTGAAGGTCTTTGTTTCATGTATGGAGGTAATTTTTGGAACTCAGCATCTTCTGTTCTTCGTTCATCGAACTCTGAATCGTTATCAAGGACAGCGTCCCAGAAGGTTTCATCACTTCTTCCTTGCAACCATCTTGCTGTTTGTTTCAATATCGTTAAACCTGTGCTGAATGAGCCCTGCTTGTGAAAGAGCTCTGCTAAAATATTCAATTCCGACCATTCGAAATCAGGAAAATCTTTGGCACTCGGATCTCTTTCGGGATTTTCGTGGGCATAGAACTCAATGTTTTTGTTTAAAATATTCAAGTACATTGTTATAGCATCGCCAATTCTATTCTGTTCAGAATACAACTTTGCCAATTCTATGACAATATCCTGATTGGCTGGATCATATGATAAGAGTTTCTGATATCCGTTGGTTGCTTTCAGGAGTTGACCAGACTCCGAATATAGTCTTGTTCTTTCCTGGAGATACCTGTGATCCTTGGTATCATGTTTGATAGCATTATTGTAACAATAAATGGCTTGACGTATGTGCCCGAGTGACGCACTCAACTCTGCAACCGTAGCCCAAAATTCACCATCCCACGAGTTCACCTGGGCAGCAAGAATCCAGTAGACACAGCACGACGCGAGCTTGCCTTTCATTTTGGCAATTTCACCCAAAGTTTTCAATGCGGCATAGTTTCGAGGATCCACGGTAATGACTTCCATGTACAACTTTTGTGCCTGGGAAATGTTATTACTGACGAAAGCTTCGTTGGCAGCACTTAACTTGGATCGCACCTCGGGGTCTAGCTGTTTCTGAACCCTTTTGACAAAGCCGCTGCCGCCTTTTCTGGTCTTTCTTCGGGCTTTCATTCCCGCTGCTTCTTTCAACGTGTCTCTGAACGCATTGGAGTATATGTCTGTTTCCTCATCCGGGTCCTCAACCTCCAAATCATCCTTGAAGGCCTCCAAAAGTTCTTCATCGATATTTTCGTCATCCTCATTTATTTCGTCAAGATTTAGGTCCGATTGAAGTCTTTTGACCAACTGGTTGTCTTCGGCATCCTCATCTTCGTCATCGTCGTGCACTTGGAGTGCATCTTCCTCGTCGTAGTCCTCCTCGTCCACGTACTCTTCGCCGCTATCGTCATAGTCGCCGTACTCTTCCCCAGAGGAACTAAAAAGCGCGTCCTCGTTGCCGTCGTAATCCCCGCTGGCACCGCCGTTGTCGTCCTCAAGGAGATTCTTGTACTTGGCGGCACCCTCCAATAACTGCTCACTTCTGTCTTTACTCATTTCTTGGTGCAGAAGCTCGTGATTTTGGCGGTAGCCAATGCAATCGAGCAGCCAAATCTAGCGAGAGGCTCTACTAGAACAGCTTGGATACACAATATAAATAGATTTGTACGATGTATCAGGCAATAAAAGGTCTAAATTAATACTCTCAAGGCGTCCCGAAAGCTCTCGCACATAAACCAAAACAAAAAATAAGCGCCGATGGCGATGCGGTTGCGAGCCCGCCCTCAAGCCCCAGCATGCATGGGTAGTTTACTAGATACTCAATTTTGAGAACAACACTAAGATAGAAGAATACTATAGCGGTGTTTATAGGAAGGAGATTAATTAAAAAAGCATAAATCTACTGCTACGAATATCTTCGGTGCTGATAGTAATATTCTGACATCAGAACGAAAAGTCAAAGACCTAAGGTTAGCTTACCTGTTCATCCACGCGTATATAATCAAAAACAAGACAGAAATCCCAAAGAGCAGTAAGAGCAAAGTATCAAAAATTTCTATCAAGACATTAAAACGGTGAATTGTCAAGGTTTGTCATTGTACCAATCCTTCACTCAATGTCGATAACCTGAGTTGGCGCAACTTTTCTCTTCTTCGGTGCTGATTCGCCCCTGGGGCTGGAGCTACTCGGCACGCTAGTTTGGCTTGATGTGCTCTTCACAGAGGAGAGATGCCGACTTGTAGCCCCCTTCTCTTTCTCATCAATGTATTCCTCGCCTAGCAATTCATTCTTCAAAGCAATGACGGAACAGAAGCCGTCGGTGGACGAGATAATCATAGTCTTGCCATCCGAGGACCACGTCAAGTCTGTGAAAGCGGAATAATGCAAGTTCGAGACTAGCCCCAAAGGCTCCTGTTGCTGAGTATCGTACAACACAACCGAATCCTGCGTAGCGACTGCAAACATCATTCTGTAAGGCAAGGCAAGGATTGATTTTACAGGCTTCTTGACGTTAGACTTGCTCTTGCCTTCATTTTTGTTGATAGACATTATTTCTCCGGTTCTGTTCTTCTTAATGGAAATATGCTTCAGCTGGATAACATACCCATCACGGAGTTTGTATTTTATTGGGGAAAAAGCAATGGCTACCGCTGGTTTCCTCAATCCTGGCAAGTGGTATACTGGCGAGTTGTTTAGTCCACCTCTGGTGTAGACATAAACTGTATTGGTGGTTTCTTCTTTGGTATTATTGGAGCTATTGTTGCCTTCATCGCCAGTTACATTGGCGGGCTCGGCGCCAGAGATGGTATTCTTGAAAATACCGGATGGAGTCAATAGTAAGCTTCCGTCAATAGAAAACGTTAGTCGACGAAAGAACGACAACAAGGTCTCATTATGATATAAGAGCGTGTTTCGCAAATGATTTTGGTTCACTTCAAGTGGACGCACCGCAGGTAAAGCTACTGGAGGGCTTGGTGACACTGAGCGAGCGATGGAACTAGTGGACGCGGACGATAATCTTCTTTTGCGGTGCGATGTTGGAGGAGGGTCCATGGTACCGGCGGTTTCACCTGCGATAGACTGAGGCTCGACTTCAGTAGCAGACACCATCAAAGCATGACTGATTTTTGGTGACGGCGTAGTCGATATTATTCTCTTTGTTTTCGGCGTGCTGAGCACAGATGCGCTCTCTTTGGTGATTGCGGCGGATGACAACGCTGAAGAAGTATTGACACTGGTAGATGGCGCGAGTGTCGTTGAAGGCGACGACGACGAGGCCCTTTGGTAGTGATATAGCGTTTTTGGCAAGTCCGCCTTGGTAATTTTGTAGAAGATGGTTGGGGATATGTCAAATACAGAGCCGGCAGTACCAGCAGGGGATTTCGGCGTCGATGATGAGGCAGCATCGTTATTCTTCTTCAAGGAGTAGACATGTATTGACCGATCCGCGGATTGGGTTGCCAAAAATTCGTTCCTTGGATCCCAGCAGACTCCTTGGACATAGTGATTGTGTTCCGCCAATTCCTTGACGCACTTGCCTGTCTGGGCATTATATATTCTGCTGACATTATCCATAGAACCCGTGAGAATGTACTTGGAATCTGGCGACCACGCCAAGTCGTAGATTTCCGCGGTGCTGGACCTGCAGGCATGCTTCACTATCCAGGACTCTTGCACCTCGTCATCCGGATCGTCATCAAAGTCACGGACAATCTTATCAGAAAGCTGCCATATAAGCACCGTACCATCATCGCCGGCGGTCGCGAGGAACTGGCCCTTGGGGTCAAAGCGTACCACATTGACCGCTTGTGTGTGTTTGGTCAAAGTAGACAAGTAGCGCACTGACTTTACCTTGGTCTTGTCTTCGTTGTATAGTAACTCCCAAATCTGTTTGACGTTAGTAAAATATTTAGGTTTTGTTTTTGCCTAAACACGGGCTCAAGAGCATAAACGAGCAGTCGAAAAACGAGCAAAGTCAAAAAAAGATTATCCAAAATGTCCTATTTTAAACTTACTCTCACGTTATTATCGCCACCACCAGTGGCTAGCCTTATTGGGGCCACTTTGTTCACATTCGGTTGGAGGTGCACACTGTAGATTGGCTGGTTGTTGTCGTGCCAGTGGATGGACAAAGTAAGGGCCTCCATTTTTGATATTTTGATTATTGGCGGTACTAATGTTCGTGACACAGAAAAACCTCAATATAAAAAGCTCAGAGATCACTGTAACCTCCTGTTGCATTGAATAATGTTATGATAAGCTCTTTGGCTGTCTGGTTCACGTCTTGGTAAACTGCTAATGTGTTGACTGGCTGTGATATTGTCGCTGTCAGGCAAGGTATCTTGTACGTTAGTAGTAGGGCGCCGATGACTGCACAACCCAGCTTTTGAGATACCTTGAAACAGTTTTCTTTCTCCCAGCGCAAGCCACAAGTTTTTGCCGTTTCGGTTTGTTGCCACAGAGCATTCAAATGGCGCCCGGTTCCCTGCTGTGTCGCTTGTGTATCAACAACATAGTGCCCGGCAGCACTCGCCTTGTGAAAGCGCGCTCATAACCACGCGTCTTGCTTTTTTCTCGACTTACGCGTCGCTTCTGGAGAGTTTTACAAAAGTAGGTAAAATGACAAGATATTCTGTATTCTGCGCTCTAGCAGATATACATAACAAAAGCGGTTTTAAAACTGGCTCTTGTTCTTTCTAAGGTAGTATTTAATAAAGTCGTTCAAGGACATCTTGAATTTTCTGAAGTTCTTTGATGCAAGGGCCCTGTCCACCTGTTCGCTGAGCTTGATCTTCTCCTGGTCACTCACAGTGTGTGGAGGCAAGTCGTTCACCGCATACTCTACCCAGGACTTAACAATTGCACCATTATTTCCGGAGACCTTCAACGTCAAGCTGACGAGCTTCGAGACAAGGTCAAATGCGTCGTATTGTGCGTCAACAGGGAACTGGAACAAGACGCCCTTAAAGAGAGCGTTGAACAAAAGCAGTGCATTGGTATCTTCGCCAGATGACGATGGGGCTCCGGTTGTAGGAGAGCTGAGAAGAAACTTGCATATGGACTCACGAATCTCGATTGGGGTCTCGCGGTAGAGGGCAATTGGCGGGATTTCGTTACCCCAGGCGACAACGCCAACGAGGTACCGGAGAGTGTTGACAACTGGATCGTACTTGTCCAAATTGAGAGCGAGGATGGCAATCTGGAAACTATGCTGTGCAAGAGAGTCATTGGCGGACAATCCCGAAAGAAACTTGAAGGGGAAATATGTGACAACGTCGTCCAACATTCTGAAAAAGTCCTCCACCTTGTCTTCAATCAAAATTAACTTCTGACGAATGTTTTTGCGTTCTTGCTCAATAGCGTCATAGGAAACGCTTGAGCGGTCGTTAGTTAGAAGAATGCCAATATTGATGCCTTTCAAATAGTCGTTCAACCAGGACAAAAAGAGTCCGCCTTGAATTTCGGCAAAGTCGTAAACCGCTTGTTTAATCTCATTAGGAACATAGTCATCGTTGAACTCACGGATAATGATGCCGGTAATCCAAAGGTAACAGCCATATTTGGTAATCTTGTAACCTTCACTGACTAGCTGGATGATGGAGTTCAAGATTGGCACTAAGTACGAAGTGTGGTTTTGGATTTGAATACGTAAGAACTTGATCAATCTTTCAGACACTTTAAAGCTCTGTTTGAAATTGGCAAAAAGCTGTTCAATCACCGGGTAGATTTCGATAACCAAATTGGCTATCAAATTGGTGTCAGAGTCTGGATTTCTTGGTTTAAAGATAGTTAAAAGCACAGTAATGGACTCAATTTTGTCAGCAATGGACTTGTACATTGTGTTTTCGTCATCTTTGATGCTGTTGATTTGGGCAGCATTTTTGTTGAATTCGTTTAACTCTGCTAAGGTTGGCTCAATAAAGGACTTGGCAGATTCGTAAACTTGAGACTCGGTTTCTTGAGCGTTGATAATATAAGAAAATCCGTCTGTGATTTCGTAGAAACTTGTAACGTCCAATAATTCGTTATTTCTAATTTTAAAGTAAAAATTCTGAAACTCCTGGAGGTATGGTCCTAATAAGTCACAGCAGTCTTGGCAAAAGTACATGAGAGAATTGGCGGAAGCGGTGATGAGTTCCTTTTCAGGTTCAGAAAGTGGGGCAGATGGGAGGCGACCTATTAATGTCGACAAGTTTTGAAGAATAAAGTCTAATTGTGGTTTAAGTAATGTGTTGTGATAGTATGTGTACTCAGTGTATCTGCCAAAGACCAAAATGGTAGCGTACTTGAGTTTGTTGAAACGAGTAATTGGCGAGTCAGATTGTCCAAGATTAAGCAACAATTCGAATGTGTTGTTCAAGATTGGATAGTCGTCTCTAGGATCAATCTCCTTGGCCATAGATCTCATCGAAAATAATGGCGCTTCGACTTCTTGCCATTTGACATTGTCCTGTTGTGCAACTGACTGCTGGATCTTGCTGAATGGGATCAGAAGCGACTCGTTGGCGCCAACAATGTAACAGCATTCTTTCAAGACGTCGCCCATATCGTACCTAAACTCCTTAAACTTTTCTTCCGCTTCCAAGTCACCATCAAACAACTCTCTGGTAGTCTGTGATTCGAAAGCTAGGTCTGTAGTTGGGTATTTAAGCTGCTCGATGATAATTTCTGTTAACTTATGGAATACTGGAACAAACAACTGTTTCTGTTCAACATATGTTGGGGACGTGAGAAGCTTGGAAGACATATACCAAAAGTTGAAGGTGTACTGAATGATATCAAGGTCATCCTTGTACTCGCAGCACTTGAGCAAAAGTTCAACCAAGTCGGCATAGTATTCTGGGTTTTTAATAATTTGGGCATTCCAAGACTCGCCAATCTCCACAAAGAGCCTGGTTAAACCATTAACAATTTCAAAGTTGTCAAAATTGTTAAAAAGTAATGGTTTAAGTTTGATGAGTTCTTGGTACAAATTTGATGTGAGGTCCAAGTTTTCCAAATCTTTGGTCTCTTTGACAATGGCCATGAGCGCCTCGATTGCAAGCTCGAAATTTTGTTCATGTAAAAGGTTGCTAAATATCAACTGGTATAGAGAGTCTGTTGTGAGGATTTGGAAGATCGGAATTTCTGTAATCCATGAAGTCAAGCAATCCAACACCGCAGCACTAGTCTGCTTGTTTTCAATTGCAGACAATTGAATGAGAAGCTGGAATACCTTTATCTTATTTTTTGTTATGAGAGTGTCTGTTCTGTTTTTGAACTCGTTGTCGGTGAGCGGCGTCTTGTTGATGTCGGAACACTCTTCGGGCAAAATCTTGAGGAACTCCAACAACGAAGCCAAGTACTGATCCGTGAGGTTCAAGTTTTGCTGTGACTGATTTTCAAATATGGAGATAATGTCGTTCACCGGGTCATCCCACGTTAGGTGCTGCAAGGCTAGGCTGACCAAGGCAATGTTGAGCTGGGTTCTGATCACCTTGACGTTCTTGGTGGTGTAGATCAAGATGAGCTTTATCAAGGAATCTTTCATTGAGTCCACGCTCTGCGGCGGTAACTGACTCAAGCTGTAGCTGATCTTCGCACGCAACGTTTGGGCGGCAAATAGCTTTGTCTGGATACCGAATTGGTCGCTATTGTCGTCGAGGATCAAGTGTGAGATGGCCCATGCCTCGTTGGAATGACGAAACTGCTGCAAATAGGAGTTGGCTTGTTGTTTGGAGGCGTATTCCGCGTTGGAGTACATTGTGCCCAAGGCATGCTGGAGTTCTTGCACTTGCTGTTCCATGATGAAAGGTGCTGTGGTTTTTGACAATGTTCGTACGGATATGTGATGCTGTTGGCTGTGTTTCTACAGCGTGTGTAGCTGTTTGTGGGTTCTTCGCTTCTAGTAGTTGTTCCTTTTGGCGTCTATTTTGCCAAAAAATTCTCAGAAAATTGAAGATTCGAGGTTGTGAGCACGGATCCAAAGACCATACCACACAATTTGCCTAGAGGAGTCTTTTCTTTCTAGGTGCACTAGGGATCTTCCCCAAGCAAATGGAAGACGACAGCTGATATACTGAGACTCAAAGCTGTCTTTTCTAGCTTTAGCTCTTTGCTTCCCTCCTAGACACGTTTCGTCCTGCCCTTGATAGTCTCTGTGTATACTCTTAAAATGGCTCCTTGGTACCGTCACCACGGTATTTGTTGTGAGCTCTGCCTCCTTAATCCTTTTCATTGGTACCTCTGTCTTTATCTGTGCTTATACGTACTATTATGTATGAACCACACTGGATCCACATTTGCGGTTCCCTATCTGAGTCATAACGTTGGTACACCCATCAATGCAATCGCAGTCATTCTTACACACGCACCAAGCAGGCGATTTTTCAACTCCTCTGTCTTTTCCGGTATAAAAGTTGGCCTCCTTCTCCCTCCGCGCTTTCTTATCTGCTCTGAGCCCATTCATTACATCAAAAAAGCGGCCCGACATTATTTTCCTACTCACTCATAATGTCCGTGGGCACCCAGACTCTCAACATCGCGACCATCCCGCGGAATCATGACCGCTACTTTGCGGTCTTAGCTACCTTTGTGTCCCTTCTCTACCGTTTCACCAACGTTGACGACCTTGTCTTTGCGGTGACGGACCTCTCCCAGAACAGGCACTCCTACATCAGATACAACGTCCCAGAAACCCCCGTGGAGTACCAGGCTCTCTATGATGAGTTGCAAAAGCTTGTTTCCGGTACGCGGTCCTTCTCGAGCGCCAAGGAGCTCTCCCAGCACCTCGCCAAGGATATTGAGTTATCTTACAGTCAGCTTAGGGACTTTAACAACTACTCTTTCAACATCACTTCTGGCCAGAATAGTGCCGAGGCGGTTGCTATCTCCGCCAAGGATCTTTTCGAGTTTGCTCTTGCCTACAACCACGGCATCCAGCAGTTTTCCATCGTCTACAACAAGCTGAAATACTCTCCAGAAAGAGTTATTTCTCTCTCGGAACAGTTCAACCAATTTCTCTCCATTGTCTCCGAAAATCCTCAAGCTATAATTACTAGAATTAGTCTCTTGACGCCATCACAGGTGCCTTATCTCCCGGACCCTACTACCGACCTCGACTGGCCAGGCTACATTGGCGCCATCCACGAGATTTTCGAAAGAAATGCCGCCAAGTGGCCTCTGAGAACCTGCGTCATAGAGACTTCGGACTTGCAAGGCACAAATAACCGCCACTTCACGTATCAACAAATTAACCAGTCGTCCAACATCATTGCTCACTACTTGATCAAGCAGGGCATCCAGATTGGCGACATTGTCACTATCTACTCCTCCAGATCTGTGGAATTGTTGATCTGTGTCCTCGGCATCTTGAAAGCAGGGGGCACATTCTCTGTCATTGACCCAGCTTACCCACCGTTGAGACAGAATATCTACCTCAGCGTGGCCAAGCCGGCTGGATTGATCGTCATTGGCAAAGCCGGCGTCTTGGACCAGGTTGTCGAAGACTACATCAAGGAGAACTTGTCGTTGAAAGCCAGGTTGACTAGAGTCGAGTTGCAGGATAATGGTATCCCACTTGGCGGTGCCTCCTTCACTCCGTCTGCCTCTGCTTCCGCCGCTGCTTCTTCCAAGGAAGATCTTCTACATCCATTTATTGAGCTCAAGGACCAAACTTCCGGCGTCAAGGTCGGTCCAGACTCCAACCCAACCTTGGCTTTCACTTCTGGCTCCGAAGGTATTCCAAAAGGTGTGCTTGGAAGACACTATTCCCTTGCATACTATTTCCCATGGATGGCCCAGCGCTTTGGTCTCTCTGAAAAGGATAACTTCACCATGTTATCCGGTATTGCCCATGACCCAGTGCAAAGAGACATGTTCACCCCGATTTTCCTCGGCGCGAAGCTTTTGATCCCAACCGCAGACGATATCGGTACCCCAGGCAGATTGGCCAAGTGGATGCAGGTGAACGACATTACCGTGACTCACTTGACACCGGCAATGGGCCAGGTGTTGGCCTCGCAGGCCATCGACGAGATCCCATCTTTGCAGAACGCCTTCTTTGTGGGCGACTTGTTGACGAGAAAGGACTGTCTCCGGTTGCAGTCGCTCGCTAAAAATGTGCGCATTATTAATATGTACGGCACCACCGAGACTCAGCGTGCGGTCTCGTACTTTCTCGTCAAGAGCTATAATGAGGACCCACAGTACTTATCCAGCTTGAAGGACATTGTGCCTGCCGGCCAGGGTATGAAGAATGTCCAATTGTTGGTGGTGAATAGATACGACCAAAAGAAGACCTGTGGTATTGGCGAAGTAGGTGAGTTGTTTGTCAGAGCCGCTGGTTTGGCTGAGGGATACCGTGGTTTGCCAGAGTACAATGCGCAAAAGTTTTTGACCAATTGGTTTGCGGATCCTACCAAGTGGCAGCAGCAAGACGATGAAATTGTGCAAGCTGGCCTCAGCGAGGAAGAAAAAGCCTGGAGAAAAGCCAATTGGAAAGGGCCCCGTGACAGACTCTATCGAACCGGTGACTTGGGCAGATACTTGCCTGACGGTAACGTCGAAGTCACTGGCCGTATCGATGATCAGATCAAGATCCGTGGCTTCAGAATCGAGCTTGGCGAGATTGATACCCACGTCTCCAAATTCCCGCTTGTGCGTGAAAACAGAACAATTGTCAAGAAGGATGAGAACAATGAAAACTTTTTGATCAGTTACCTTGTGTTGAAAACCGAGGAGGCTGCCAAGTTGGGGGAGTATCTCAGTGACAAATTTGACGGCATCGACTTTGGCAGTACTGCCGCCAATGGCGAGTTGAGATTGCCACTCGTACAGTCCCTCGTCAAGTACCACAAGCTCGCCTCGGCGTTGAAGAAATTCCTTGGCACCAAGCTAGCCAACTACGCGTTACCTTCAATTATAATTGTAATGCCAAAGTTCCCATTGAACCCGAACGGCAAGGTTGACAAGAACAAGCTTCCGGTGCCATCGCCACAAGAGCTCGAAGAGGCCTCCAAGTACTTGTACCAGCTCGACGAAACACCTGCCAGCGCCAGCGGAGACCAATTCTCTGAGACCCAGTCCAGGATCAAGGAGATTTGGTTCAATATTTTGCCGACCAAGCCGATCATCAGCTCGTTGCAAGACTCATTTTTCGACTTGGGCGGCCATTCGATCTTGGCCACGAGAATGATCTTCCAGGTGAGGAAGGAATTCAACGTGGACTTGCCATTGGGCACAATTTTCAAGAACCCAACCATCGAGCTCTTCTCCCAGGAGATTGACCGCTTGAGTGGTTCGACTGCTGCCAACTCAGAGAAGGTTTCATCTTCTGCTGCGTCCCCTGAATACTTCAACGACGCCAAAGAATTGGCCACTAAGCTTCCTGGGTCCTACCCATCCTTCTCCGTTTCGCAGTTTAACAAGGGTTCCCTTGTGTCCGCCTTCATTACAGGCTGTACTGGTTTCCTCGGCTCTTTCCTCGTCAAGCAATTCCTCACTTTTCCAGGCCTAAACTTCCAAGTTTACGCCCACGTCAGAGCTTCAACCCTTAAGGCCGGCCGCGCCAGACTCATCAAGGCAATGAAGTTGTATGACACCTGGGACCCATCCTTCGAGTCTCGCATCCACATCGTCATCGGCGACTTGACGGCCCCGCAGTTTGACCTCAGCGACGCTGCTTGGAGGGACTTGAACGACCACGTCGACGTAATCATCCATAACGCCGCGATGGTGCACTGGGTGTATCCGTACGCCCAATTGCGTGCCAGCAACGTCACGGCCACGATCAACGTCTTCAACATGGCGCGCGTTGGCAAGCCAAAGGTGTTCCAGTTTGTATCCTCTACCTCAACCATCGACACCGAGCACTACTTTGACATCTCGGACAGGGACCCAGCTACCGGCGTCTTGGAGAGCGATGACTTGTTGGGTTCCGCCAGCGGCTTGGGCACTGGGTACGGCCAGTCCAAGTGGGTCGCAGAGTACGTGATTCGCGAGGCTGGCAAGAGAGGCCTCAGAGGCACGATCATCAGACCAGGGTACGTTACCGGCGCCTCCAGTAATGGATCCAGCAATACCGATGACTTCTTGTTGAGAATCTTGAAGGGCTGTATCGAGATTGGCGCGTTGCCGGGGGACGTCGACAACAGAACCAACGCTGTTCCTGTTGACCATGTTGCGAGAGTGGTGCTCTCGACCGCAGTGCATGACTTGACCTCGTCCGCAAGCTCTGCCATCAGGGTCGCCCACGTCACAGGGCACCCACGTATCAAGCTCAATGACTACTTGGGCACCGTGAACAGTTTTGGCTACACAGTCGATGCTGTTCCGTACGTACAGTGGAAGACCATCCTTGAGAAGTACGTTGCTCAGCGCGAGGACTCTGCGCTCTACCCGCTCCTTCACATGGTTCTCGGCGATTTGAAGAGAGACACTCGCGCCCCAGAACTCAACGACAAAAACACCATCGAGGCCCTCAAGTATGCTGCCTCCTTTGGCGGCTACGCTAGTTTTGAAGTTGGCGCTAGAGGCCAAGGTATTGACATGGCCCAGATGGCGGTCTACGTGGCGTACTTGAGGAAGGTTGGGTACTTGCCTGAGGCAGCCGGCGCAGAGAAGGTTAGGGTGCCTGATATTGATATCAGCGACGAGGCAGTGGAGCTCGTGAGTTCCGGTGCTGGCGGCAGAGGCTCTGCTGCCAAATAGGCACAACCTTTGAATGCATTACATATAATAAGCAGATAAATATAAAGTTTGATAAAGTTTTTTATACTATTATGGAACAATGATAGGTTTAGTTGTAATAAAACAGTAACATTGTCTATGTGGCTTACTTGTGATATAGCCCCCTCTGGATGACCATGTCGGTAGTGGGTACTGAGTACAAGCGGCCCAAGGCTTTTGCTACGCTGGAGTTTGGTACTCGACCATCTCCCAAGAAGTCTATTACCATTTATGGAGCCTAATGTCTCTTTGTGATGCCCATTAGTTTCAGTCTTAGTTTTAAGGAATAAGCTCAGGGTAGTAGGTTTCATACCTACTACCTTTCCCTTAAAAATCTCAACAGGAAGACGAACAATCACTGCTCTAATCCAATGCTATTGGACCTTGTACCTGGCGCTTCACGGTCATTTGCGATGCCTTTGCTGTCTCTCGTGGACATTATTCTCGAAAGGATGGCATAATGTCTGGTAATAATAACCTATGCGTACTCGACGAAAACACCAAAAATTAACAACTCAATGCTTCCTGGCTCCTCAGGGTGTAAAGTCCTCGCAGATGGCGTCAGGCTGCACTAGTAGCCTGACCTCACCTGTTTCCCCAAGGTACCCGGCTTCTCCCCATATTACATGAGTAACCAGCCAGCTTCGTGAATTTAGCACCTTTTGCCTAGATCCAAGGTCGCAATTTGCTTTCCGTAGACATAATCTGAAGGGACCAAATGCAAAATGCTGGCTGATCATGTTGAAACATACGCTGCCAGCCACCCTCGCTACATTCTCCAATAGAGAAAGAAAGCGGAGGAAGAAACTATTTGTCACCGTTATTACAGCTATAACAGAGTCTGTTTATAAGTACAAAGTATATCGAAAGTAGGCCTTGCAAGACGCCAAAACTCAGGTATCATTTTGTTATATTTCCTTCTTCGTATCTTCTAATCTGTCTTCTTCTGCTGTGTCTTCTCAGTCAAACATGGCAGCTCGTGATCCTTGTAGATGCCAAAAAAGTACGCCAAGCGAATCACCACCAAGTCAATCGCCATGTTGATGCTGTCTTTGGCCAAGTCCACTTTCGAGCCGCCCACCTCATGCCAGGAGATCGGGACCTCCGCGATAGGGATGTGCTTCCTGCTGGCAAGGATCAAGATCTCAACGTCAAAGATCCAGCGCTCGTTGTGCATATACGGGAAAATCTGCGCCACGGCAGCCTTGTTAAAGAGCTTGAAGCCGCACTGTGTGTCCTTGATGGTGCGGATGCCAAAGACGAAGAGGAGCGTGTGGAGCGAGTACATGAGAAAGTTGCGAATGAAAGAACGCTTTACCACGGCGTCGGTGTTGACCATGTGGGCGCGGGAACCGACGGCCACGACCGGGGCTTCGTTGGAGCTTCCGGCCTTGGATTGCACGTCCTGGACGCTCTGGATGAGCTTGACGACATCGGAAAACTTGGAGGCGCCGTCGGCGTCGGCAAAGATGGAGTACGTCCCGCGAGTGTACTGAATGCCGTGGTTCACGGCGCCGCCCTTGCCCCTGTTCTTCGCAAGCTTCACGACTCTGAAGACCCCGTCCTTTAATTTATATTCCTGTGCAGTCTTCAAGGCGAGCTCCGCGGTCCCGTCGCGGGAGCCATCATCAATGACCAAAATCTCAAACGCATCGTTGCTGAACGGCTTGGTGCGCTGCAAAAACTGGATCGTCTCGTCAAGCATGGTCCTCAACCGGGCAGTCTCATTGTAGCAGGGGACCACGACGCTGAGGATGATCGCAGGGTCCGCGGGGGCATTCTGGAGAGGGAGCGGCAAAGGCTCCGAGAAGGTGCCGGGGACCGTGGTGGTGGTGGTGTAGTAGAGCTCGGAGGGGTATGGGGCGCGCGGGATGTGGGCAATGAGCTTGACAACGACAATTAGCGATATGAGAAGGACGAGGGTGATCGCAACGAGCGCAAGAGAGACGTTGAGGGTCGTGAGCTGCGTGGCGGGAGGGAGCATGTTTATGCTGCTGAATGTGAATGAGTAACAAAAAGCAAAGAAATGGAGGACTGGAGTGCTATTCCAGCGGTGAAGAGCTTTGATATAATGGCAAATCCAAATAGCCGTTACGAGAATTGAAGGAGAGCCGAAGGCAGTCTGTGTCTGGAGCTTTGCCGCTGTTTTAACTGGAGCTTTGTCTGGAGCTTTGCCGTTATCGTTTCGCCTACTTGCCTGCTGAGCGTGCTTCACTTTGTTCAGCACGCTCACGCTTGGCACGCTCAGACCCTTTGTGCAACTCTGGCACTTTTCGTTTTCTGGAGGAGGGAAATCCATGTCACGTGCCTCTCATTACAACCCGGAATACACTGCATTCGCAGAAGACCAAGGAAGCGGGCAAAAAGAGTACACGGTAGATGGCAATAATAGCTATAGTTAAGGGTAATGCGCTACAACGGCGACGGCAGCAGTGGTAATAATGTATATTAACGATACTCAGAATATGCACAGAAACAAATGTAGTTTTGATATAGCTGCGAGACCGAGGTTGCAATTTGCGAGCCTCAAACGCTACCACAGCAAGGAACTATGACAAAAAAAGCCAAACACAAGGGGAACAAAAACAGAGGGAACAGGGAGGTTCCGGCAGGGCGGCCAGCTGGCTTAGTGGTGGGAAGCCTCCTTGTGGCCAAAGCTTGGGTAGCCAAAGACCTTGCGGCGGCCAATGATCTCACCCAAGGAGAACAAGCCGACGAGCTGAACAAAGCAGGAGCCGTACTTGAGGACGGAGTCCTTGGAAAGTCTGAAGCCCTGGGCGAGGGACAAGAGCTGCTGTGGGTTCAGGGAGTACTGGAGGGCGTCCTGGTAGAGCTTCTTGTATACGGCCTCAAACTGCTTGAGAGAAGGAGGGGCCAAGCCCTCCTTGGCGTAGATCTGCTTGCTGACCTCGAGGAAGACCTTGCTCCAGTAGGTGGCCTGGCTGGTGAGGGCTGGCGGGGGTTAGTAGGGGCGACGCGGGGAGAAGGGAAGGAAAGGGAAGGGGCGGATACGGCGGTCGTATGTTACCAGCAACTTTTGGCACAGGATAGCGGTCATTCTAGCATAAAGCCTGGCCTTGAATTTTCCATAATCTGCTTGGCAGGCCCCATAAGGGGCCTGCCAATTTGCATGCTCTTCACCTGAATGCTCTTCACTTAAACGCTTTCCGCATCGCGGTCTGGGCGCTTCGCACTGGCCGTCCCGGCCTTCCCCTTTATTATAGTCTGTCAATACATACCAGAGACTCTGGCACCCAAGCCGGCCTGGGTCTTGGAGGAGGTGGAGTTGAAGCGAACGCCGCGGAGGAACGTCTTCTGGGTTCTCAACAAGTTATGGCCGAACAACATTTTGGATTGCGGTGGTGGTGCAGTCAGTGAGTGCGTTCTTGTTTCTGTTGCAGTCGCTGCCTACCTGGTGAACCAGGTGGATGTAGCACAGGAGGCCTGGGTGTTGTAGGGCCTTAGAGCGATAGGCGCTCTGCCCGCCGCAGCCGCGGGGGCCTGCGAAAAATTTCGCCCCGGAGGGTAACACACATGCTGTCCAATCAGCGGAGCCCAAAGGGCAAGAGACAAGAACTGCCGAATGCGGAAAGCGAAACCTAGCGGGTGTCTACACCCCAGAAACACAGAAAACACGCTGTCTGTAGGCCCATGCAGCATCCAGCAGGGATCACACCTCTGAAGCCTCCACAAACCTCCCAAACCTCCACAAGGAGCGAGCGATTGTCTGTGGCGATGTGCTTTGTGTTGTTGTTCAAACGAGATATTGGGGTGTATCATGGGGTGTCACGGTGTCACGGGCCAACCCTTGAGATACAAAGGACACCCGGATCACAACACCCCAACATCAAAAGGAAAGCCCAGGGGGCACCCGGCGGACCCCTGCGAGGATGTTGCATCTGCAGGGTGTGTACACCCGAGGAACACAATACAATACAATACAATCAAAACACAGTCGGCGACCCCGATATACAATATATACAATACATACCATATATACAATACACGGTTGTACAAGTGCCCTCTGTTACGTTGTAATTGGCTCTTGTTGACATCCGCGACAGAAGCCCGCACGTGTGGCCTCCATAACTGTACAATACTCGACTGTGCAATACGCGACTTGCAATACGCGACTGTACAACACATAATTGCAACACATAGCTACAGCCCGTTAGTGGAAGGTCCTTCTTTGAAGGGGTGGCGGGAAGGCACTGCACAGGTTGAGGTCCTTTGGCAGTGCACACTGGGGTCAGGAAGCACCCGTCTATGAATGTATTGCGCAATTATGTACTATACAATTATGTATGGTATAACAGTTTTTGTATAGCTATTTATGGTGTGCTGTTTGTTGTATGCCGTTTATTGTATAGCCAGTCTTGTGTTACTATTGTACAATTAAAGCAGGTACTGCTTTCGCCCTCGCTTGCTCTCTTTTTGTCCTCGCTCGTCGCGCCGCTCGCTCTGCCCCTGTCGATCAGATACCCGCTTTGGAAAAAAGGTTTTGCGCAACGCGCTTTTCTGCCTGCAAAAAACCTATTGAGTCTATTAAGAACTTATTGGGAGAACATATGGGGCCGACGCCAACGCTTGCACTGTCTTATATATCCCCCTGCTGGCCGGTTTTCGTTGTGCCCTGACAAAAACACAAGCTGCAAACACAGGCTGTAGCCACTATCCAGCAGGTCTCTTCTGTCGTCCATCATGTCCTCCGTATACCCCCAGTTTGTCACCGACACTAGCAGCAGGGCCATCGGCAAGGCCGTCAACAGGGTCGTCAACACTAGCAACAACGCTTTCTCCTTCGAGGCTTCCTTCGAGGCCTCCGAGAAGGCCTCGTCTCCAGCCGGCTTTGGTGTCACAGAGCACTTTTCGCGGTCTGTCATCAGCAGCAACGGCGCCCGCAGCACAAGTACTATTCAGAAAAGCCCCAGGGACTCTGTGCTAGATAATGACATTGCTGACATTATTGATGGGTACGCCGCTACTCCCGAGTCGTCATTCGCTCCGTCGTTTCAGAATGGCTCTGGTGTTAACGACAATGCCAATCCCTCCCGCGGCCTTGCGGATCCTAGCAGCGCACGCGCCCGGAGGCAATCCAGCGTGTACCAGGACGTCATCTCCGTCATCAGCGAGGACTTTGGCGACAAGAGAAGGAAGGTCGTTCCGCTTGGTTCAGACATACTCCAGGGAGAGAATAGCCAGCAGGCGTACCAGGAAAATAGCCACGATTTCCTTTGTCAGACCCTCCCGCAGCTCCCTAGAAGATATGAGGGCTCCGCCAGCACCCTCCTCGCCCAGTCCACCGTGTCTGTCGGCTACTATGGTCCTCGCCCGCAGTCCACTGAACACTATTCCAATCAAAACTCCTATTCCAGCGACACCGCCACTGCCGCCATCGACTACCACAAAGGTTTCAACTGCGTTTTCCGCCCCGCCAGCGCCCAGCCGCCGCAGAACCGCTCCTCGGTGTACACCCACTTGGTCACCAACGGGCTCGCCCCGAGCTCTCCTATCGCCCCCAGCTTCTACGCCCTCTCATCCCACGACTACTACGGCAACTTCTTCGAGTTTAGCGAGTTGCGCGACAAGGTTGTCCTCGTCGTCAACGTGTCCTTCTACGGCAAGCTCGCGCAGCGCAACTTTAGGTTCTTGAACTACTTGCACGAAAAGTACCACCAAAAGGGGTTGGTCATCATCGGCTTCCCATGCTCGCAGTTCAACCTCTCCAAGCCCAGCACCACCAGTGCCCACGCCATGTCGCGTTCAAACTCGTTGGCTGATGCCCTTGCGCCATCAAGCCCCTCCGGTGCACATGCCCACAAGCGCAGCGTCTCGTTGTCTGACTTGAGCACCATCGCCGCCCGCCAGCGTCACTCCGGCGCCCATTCCCGCTCCAGCTCCCTTTCCAGCTCTCTCTCTTCGCCCTCCGTCGCCGAGTTGGTTCAGAAGCACGACATCAAGTTCCCCATCTTCGAGCACGTCAAGGTCAACGGCAAGCAGACCTCGATAATCTATCAGTACTTGAAGAGCGAGAAGAACGGGCTCCTCGGCACCCGCTTTATCAAATGGAACTTCGAAAAATTTGTTGTCGACCGCGCCGGGGCCGTGCACAAGCGCTTCTCCTGGTTGAAGAGCCCCAAGGGAATCGAGGAGGCAATTGCAGGCTTGTTGGAAGACGAGACCGTGGTGATTAGCGATTGCCATTCGTTGGTGGGCTTCAATGAGACCATGTTTGAGTGACCTTAGCTCAAAAGAAGCATAGTCCTTTTGGACGTAAAACAGTTGATACTATCGTTTTCTTACAATCCTCCACCAATCATCACTTTTTGCTCTTCGTTGTTTTTTATTTCGAGTTTCCGCTTCCTCGTGTCCCACGCGCCGCTTCTCCTTTGCATCCCGTTTGCGTTTTCCCGCCACCTTCTGTTTCCTGCTTTGTCTCTCCATTTTTATCTTCGTTTCTCGTTGCTTTCTTTTGTTTCTTGTTTTTTTGCTGATAGAGTTGTTAATTTGCTTTTCTGTACTTTGTGTCCCAGGTGCTAATGAATGATGAATGAAATTATAAATACCTACATTAATTGTCGTATTTTACTGGATTGGCAGGTGAAAGGGCTCAGTGAGATGCAAATTTTGAACACTGATTCCTTTTTGCTGACACTCGGCAGGCATTTTTCGGTCGTGTAGGTAAGGTTTGCAGGAACCAGATTGAAAAGACAAACACCCAACATAAAAGCTAGTCCGGAAAACAGCTCCTCCTCTAGACTACGGCACCATATCCTTCCACGACCTCGTCTGCCTCACCTCCAGCGGCAAGCACATTGAAACGGCTTGTCAGAGAGAAATACCGCTGCTAACGACGGCTTTGTTTTTGTAGACGAGGAAGAAGGAGTCCAAAAATTGAAAAGGCATTCTTTTTCGTTACTCTTATGTATAGTTCTAATGTCTTTCCCCGTTTTTAGATCTTTTTTATCTTTGTTAGATTTTCACTACGCTTTTTTCTCTTCCTGTTATTCTATTTTATTATCTGCCATTTTTTTTCACTTCTTTCACATCTTTCTTATCTCTACATTTTGACATATTGCTCCACAGCATCCGCAATATAGACTTGGTTATTAGCTATCGAATCACAACTTCTTTTTTAACACACGCTCCAACCACCAACATTTAACCCTACAAGCACTAAATTCCGAGTATTAATTGGAGATTTTCCTCTTGCCTATATTGGAAACACGGATCACATCCGTACATTTCCATTAACAATTCAACGTGTTCACTGTTAACCCTTACTGTGCATTATATAGTTGAGAGTTCATTATCCATTGACAGACATCCCACACTCGTGAGTCTTTTATTTTTTTTTTTCCAATTATGTGACTGTGTCTCGTCCTGCAAGACCCACATTCTCGTCTTTACAGAAGGAGAATGTAGGATTCGCTACGGAACCTTTCGAAACACTCGCATCTTCCAGGGCGCGTTGATCGCTGATTGCCATGTTGTCTTCTGTTTAGACAAGGTCAGGAATGTGAATGGGTGTTTTCATTCATGGGCTTGTACTTGTACCTGACCTCACAATGTAAAATGCAGTGCCATCGCGGTCCCGTCACATGCCTTTGACCAGTGTCTATTGAAAGATCTTTTGTACCGCCCCAGGATGTTTTTGCCTTTTAGTAAAAAAGCACCATAGAAAAATTGTCGAAAAAAGATCGGCACACGGGCCACAAGAATTGTGTCCCATGGGGATGCTTTTAGCAAGAGATGAAGTTCGTAGATTCGCGGTGCTCATTCGTGATGTTTATAAATTCTGATGATAGACATAATCGTGAAAGAAGCCGTCAATTACGAGAATAAAAAAACCAATATGGCTCTTATCGCGGTTTCATGATAACACGCTTCTTATCAAAGATGACTTAGCTTATAAATTGAGCCGTGCTTCAAGTGGAGCTCTTCCTCTCAGTTAATTACACAGAAGCCTTCAATTAGCCTACTGCTGCTGTTACATAGCTCCGCCAGACATAAAGGAGAATGTGACTGTAACGGTCCTTGAAGTCGGGCAAATTAAATCATCTTGGCAAATCATATAGAAAGCGGGCCCTGCAGCAACGTGGAAGAAGAATCCGCGAATATGGATTCTTGGCCATGACTGACAAAAAGCTACAAGAAAAATCACCAGCAAAAACAGGCAATGGGAAGATTTCCTATCCTTATAAATGGCAAGTAGGCTCCTTCTAGGCCACAGATCGAGGAATGTGAATATTGCTAGCCGTGTGTTGACGGTACATCGGTGCCAAGTGACAGCTTTTCAATTATGGTGTACACAACGCAAAAGTTAACCGATTCCCATATGTATCGCGGTGTTAAAATTGCACGCACGAATATGGCAGTGCACAAAGAACTGGCAGCAAGTTACAAGGGCAAAGGGTTATGCCACAAAGCGTCAAGGGTATTTCAAGGCAGATACGGGAAGCAATAAGCCCAGGAGCTACTAAAAATAGCTGGAAAACATTGATTTTTGACTATTAACGGATAAGATCCTCTTGTGGGCGCCCCAAGGCCTTGGTTCCATGAAGTGAGAAAAAACGGCTCGCTTGGCTAGGTACGACCGGTTTCGGGTTTTTAACATTATCAGTTTTTAGGAGCCGTGCCGAAGACTCGAGGACGCTCCGCGATGGTCCTTTTTATTCTTATTTTCCTAATCCTCTGGAAAAGGCCAGGAATGTCCTCTTCTTTGTTTGTACTGCGATGCAAAGGCGGTTAATTTTACGGAAATGTCGCTTTTTGCGACGGTGCTCCTGAAACAACTGTGTAGTCACTGGAAGACTATTCAAAGGATCTCACGAATAACAGTACAGCGGTATAATACACAGAACCGCTCCGGAGCCATTGACGTCCAAAACACCATGGGGTACGCGCTCTCTGGGACCACAACGGGTTGTCCACTAGCTATTCTCGTATCAAAATGCCAGACAGTTTCTGCGAGAATCCAATTGAGGCTTCTGATGGGAAGGCCTTCAGAAGTGGTTGCAAGAGCGAGCCGCGCATGATGCATGCGCATGAACTGTCACATGGCTGCGCTAGATGGCGTGAAACTTTCTTCTAACAATTGGAATAGTCTGTGCATGGCTGCAGGGGCGATCCGTTGGACGTTAGACGCTGCATTGCACGGATATTAGGCTTTTGCTCTCTCAGTATCTAGGAGCCTTTTACTAGGCACGGCCCTCGAAAACTCAGCAGAAAGGGAGAGGGAAAAAGCAGAAGAAAATCAACTTTTTTTTCTAGAGAAAAGCCTCATGAAATCTTTTGGAAAGTCCAATTAGGCTAGCAGAAAGAACAGACGCCAGACAGGCGTTCGAGTTGCTGTTTGAACAGTAAATTGTATTTTTAAGTTTCAGCCCACAGCGCACAAAAAAACAGTTGGAATCAGATTGCCAATTTGTTCAATTACCACCACTTCCTCTCCGTTGCTTTTTCCTTGTGTTCGTTTTATCATTTGCTTCTATTTGAAATACACAGGGCCCCCCTATCAGTCATCAGAAAGCTCATTCCCGCAACAGATCTTCAACAACATATTTTCTCTGTTTTTCAGCACAACCATTGCAACCATAGAAATGACAGAAACCATCTCTGATATCTGCTACCCTGGAGCCCTCAGACCAAGACTCGACAGGTGCGTCTTCAGTCACCCAAACGTCTCCAGAGACTCCCTCGCGTCCGATCTCAGCATATTCAACGACACCGACACCGACACCTCGCTAGATAACTCTTCAGGCCAGCCAACGTACAAGCTGAGAAAGCCTGCCACGATCAAAATATCCGTCACTGACGACGAGCTCAATTCTGCCCGCAACAGCTACCTGTGCTCGCCCGCCACCACTGTAACCCCTGGAAGCGAGTTCAGCTACGTTCACGATCAGGTCAACAATATCACCATAATAAAAGCAGCCGGCTCCTCCAGTGGCAGCCATTCCGACACGACAGCTGGCAACAATCAGAAAGAAGAAGCAGAGGCAGAGGCAGAGGAGTACGATCAGGATCCCATCGGCGCCTACGGCTCAATACCGCATGGCAACAATCCTTCCTTGACTAGTTCCGTTAGTAACAGAAGCACAAAGTCAGAAAACGACAAGCCCGGCATATTCAACAAAACCTTTTCCTTCGGCACCAGCAGAATGCCACAGACGCCAAAACCGAGAACCGTCAAGAGGCTGTCGTTCCATGCCCACTCTTCTTCCGTAACTTTCAGCCCGCGTGACCTTAGCGGTCTTTCAAGAAATAAGTCTACACGAGAAAAGAGACGCAGTTTGTCCATCCTCGACACTGACTCCATCTTGGCACCATTGGATGCCGCTAGCAGTTTCACTGCCGGTATTGGCCAGAGCTCATCTGTCAAGACGCCGAATCTTGACAATATCTCCACCAGGGACTTTTTCTTCTTCAACAGTCCTGGTGAGAAGTCCAGTGTCAACAGCAGACATTCCTCTGCTCAGAAGAAGCAGACCATGCCGAAAATCAAGAGCTCGGTGCCGAATATGAGCTCAGACGCCGACGAGTCCATGGGCACATTGTCGCCGCTTCGGTTGAGAAGACCGGATCCTCCGCAGGTCAGACGTCTTTCCAAAAAGAAGTCCAAGTTCTCCCTTGGGAACTTTAGTACATTGAGCCTTTCGTCTTCGAGCGGTAACAATAGCGACAGTAGTCTGGCTCCAAAAGGGCGGTCTGCCACCTTGCCTCACTTGGACACTTCTTTTCAATCTACTGCAGATTCCAATACTGTTTCAAATTCACCTACCTTGATCACGCAAACCGGCGCAAACAATCACTTTATTAAGAAGTTCAGCTTGAAGCTTAGAAGAGGATCCAAAGCTACAAACAACGCCGAGGTAAGCAATACTGTCGCAAACTTCCAGGTTGATAAGTACAGTGCCACCAAGATCTAGCTAGTAGAAAAGTTACATCTTCAAACAGCTTTTTGTCCCCCTGCTCTATTACTATTAGATTCTTTATATTTCCTTTTTTCTCCTTTGTTAAGATTTATGCTTTTGATTTGCTGGTTTTTTTTTTGCTATTTCTTTCATGCCCATTTGCTACCCTTTTGTTTCTAGCCGCTCTCTTTTGCTTATTATTACCTTTACCTGCCCCTTCTGTTAATTTTCTAAAGCTTACATACTTTTTTATGAATGAGATGACTATATTTTGTGCTCCTTTAGTTACGCAATTAGCTTTCACAACTGTCTATAAGACTTCTTCCTCCAGCGACGACCCTCATTAAATTGCTGAATACAAATTAAAGTCGCACTTTTTACAACTCCAATCTTTTTACAACAAAACTACACTCGTGCTTACGAGCACTTTTGCTTAGACTACAAATACTCCTTCCTCATCCTTTTACTTGTCTATATTAAGGAGAAGTAAGAAGCTTTGGTTAAAAATGCCGGTTGTCCCCAATCTTATACCACTAACATATACTCCCCTGGTGCCCTGTTTGCAATCGGCTTGGCATTTTGGGTAACAACCCAACAACCTGCATGAGTGCAACCCAGAGATACGCTTATAAAGCATTCTGAACTACATTGACAAAGGGGGTGTTTTATGAAATGCGACTTTGCTATGAATTCTGATAACCCAGGGACATTTCCAAAAGAAATCAGCTATTTGTTTTTATAAGTAGTATTGTTGCAGTTGTGAATATTGGGTAACTGGGAGGTAAAAATATACATATTTGGAAATAGGAGCCTGTAGAGATTGTCCCAAATTCTAGGAATGAACTAAGGCAAGACTTTGAGAGCTGCCTTTTGGCAGGCGCCATTTTCTGGAATTAAGCTGAGTTACTGCCCCTTCATAACCATTCAAATAAGAATAGGAACATACCCAAAGGAGGTTAAGAAAAGTAGAATTTTGATGCTGCTCAGATTTTTACTTGTCTCTAAAGTTTCTATTTTCAAATTGAAAAGGTTATTTCTCGCCAGAGTATTGCAGACAAGGAGAGAACCGACTACGCCAACAGCATGAATCAAAAAGTAGAACAAGATGAAGTTGCAAAGAATACCAAGTAGCTGGTAAAAGAAAATATGTTACTATCCTGTTTGATATTACAAGCCGCAAACACGAATTGCTTTTCTTACAAGCCCATTGCTAGTCGCAGCAGCCACGACAAGTCGCACGCATTCAGGTTTTCAACATGCATTATATATTGCATATTATAGGCTTTTTTTTCTTCACTTTAAAAATTAGTTGACAGCAAGCTAAAAACAATGTCGCGCTATCTGTCAACTTTCTAGTGAAAAAGCTAAACAACGTTTTATTTGGGGTTTCCGTGCTAGCCTTGTATGCTGAAACTAGCTATCGTAGCAACATTTTTTTTGTCATACAAGTAAAAGCTGCAATTTTCTATTGAAGTAACATTGGCTGAAGCACTTCCCGTTGAACTCAATAGCCTGGAAACAAGAAAGTTGTAAAGCCCAAAGCTTTTATATAGATATTAATTTACATAGAGCTAAATCTCCACTCTGGAGGTAACAGCAAGCAGCGAGGGCAGCAGCACTCGTATAGCTTTTTGATGTTAACCTAAACTCTCGTTGCACTTATTAGACCCCAATGGCCATCGTGTTTCTTTGTGGCAGAAGATATCTCTACATAAGGTGTGTCCTTATTTCTAGTGCTTAGTAAGATATGATTTGCTTGTTGTACCAGACCGCACGGCCCCTGGTACACCTTTTGGACAAATCTATACATTTATGCCGGTTTTTACTACACCTAATGGAAGCATATATATACGACGTGTCTTAAGGCCATTATTTCCCTTCAAAAAGTTAAGGATCCCCATAAGCTTATAAGTCTAAAAACTTTATAGAACTTAATATTTCCTTCATCAAAATGTTTTCAAATCTTCATGAATTGATGATTTTAGGCTTTATTCCACACTACCACCAAGAAGTACAAGTGCTTCTTATTGCTCATAAGTCAATAACTTTTGCGAGAGCCCATTGCAACCAACTTTACCTTTTGAAAAAATACCTCCTGGGCAACATGTGCCACTAAACAGCGAACGTCTGTGACACACTGGAAGCCGGCATCGAGATATCACGTATGCATGTACCGCCAATGGAGCCTTCAGATTTAGAAGCAATAAACATGGCTCCAATGATGCTCAGGATGAATACCATGGAAAAAACAAGAAAAATGGAAAAGAACCCCCTAGCATCACTCCTAAAAGAAGAAAACAGCAACACCCAGAGCAATACAGAGCAGTAACTAATCGCATTCTTATGGGTCCCAGCGGCGAGGCATACACTCCATCCACCAGACCTGGTGGGATACCGGTCGCGGCGCCAACTTTCATCACTTTGCTGCAAACCAAGACCATGGCACCCAGACTTCGTCTTTGAATCCCAACTCCATAGGATTTCTGGATACTCCTGTTAAGTTTGAGTATCAAGATGGCACAACCTCTAATAGCAATGGTTGCCCTCATGGGCTCTATGTTCGAATTCCAACCCACTTGGCTATCAATCCCAAGACAGGTCCCTTAATGGCCCAACCGGATATCTGCATCTCATTTTTCCTTCTAGTTACTCAATTTCCAGCTATGAGGAATCAAATATCACCTCTTATAAAGCTTTCTCAAATGATGGATTCAGGAACAGTTTTGAAAATAACATTGTGTCTCATATTGAGGGCGTAGGAAAAATGGTTGCTGAAAATTTGGTTGATGACAGTATGCCCTTGGATCAGGGCACTGGTAACATTACAAGTACTCCTTTTTCTGTTAATTTCTGGAATTTTGCTAAGCCGAATAACGATAATAGCACTGATAAAACTCCTAATGGTCCACACAGGGCACTCAAACCGGCCAACAACAAATCTACTTTGAATGAAGTTAGAAGTATCGGAGGACAATCTTCTTACAAAACAAGGCTCAGTGGGTCTAAAATTTTTCGCGAAGCTGTTAATATGAGCAATACGAGGGTACTTTTTCTCAGCCGTACTTCCTATAGCAGCAGCCCTGACAGCTTCATTCCCTCTGGGCGACCTTCTGGCACTAGCATGTCACATATTCTTGTTCAAACAGGGGGCTCTACATTCGTAATGGTACCACCCAAACAGAGATGGATGTACGCCATTGACAACCAACCATTGCCTCTTCCTCGCAGAGGCCTTTATGGTGTTGGTTCTATTTCCACAAGTAGCAAGGATAAATCAAAGAAAAATGTTAAAGAAGAAGCATCAAATTATTCAGCCATTTTCTACCTTTTTCCTCTGGACAGAAAGGCGGTTTACTTTGTTCCCCTCCTACACTTTCTCCTAGTAAGGGTTCTGAATACAAATTTGTGATCAGAAGCGAGACCCCTAGATCACTATATAATGGGCCCTGCGGATAGGAGATTTGAAGGCAGCTACGAGAGTTTTAATGATTGGAATCGCTCCAGCAACAGCGGAGGTGATGACGGTAAAGGCAATGATAGCAATAATGCCAGTAGTAGTGCTAGCGGCAGCAACGGTAGTGCCAATGATGGTTATGCTGGTGACCATAACGATAGAGGTGGAAACTTCCAAGCCAGGGGCTCCAAAGAGGGTGAAGAACCAAAAGCACAAGGTAAAAGAGAAAACCCGAAGACAAAGATCTATAGGCTTTCCCTAAATTGGTTGACGATGCCGAGGATCGGATTGTACAATTGGCCTGAGGACCGATCGAAAATGAAACATATATGGAAGACTTTAAAGAAAGACTGTCTGGAGGCTGGCAGAGAACAAAACAGGGTGAGCTGGCCGATGTTAAAGATGAAGCTATTTTTGAAGACAATGTTGTTAAAACTGGCAGTTTCCCCAATAATGTCACTTCCAACGGCTTTAGAAGAGGTTAGGCAGCCCAAGCTTTTAGAGGGCACAGACGAAAGCCTTTGCAGTGCGTCCCAACAATCACGGAAGTTATATATGAGGACAAAAGTGAAGTTGCTTCTGATAGTGAATCTATTGTCCATACTTTGGTGGTTGGCCTTGCCACCGATACTTAGAAGGTGTGCATAGCTACAAAAGCTCTGATTATGAGCTAGCCACACTCTAGCCTTGAAACTAATTTGGGTGCTGAATCTAAGGCCGGCAACAATGTGAAATTTAAAAAGCTAAGTCACTCTAGCATCTTAGCAGACAGTACAGATAACCATAGTTGTAAGAGATGTGAAGAAGATCAGCACTTTGCTGCTGAGGAAAATGCCCTGTTTGAAAAAGGAATGTGCTTCACTGAGCGAGGTGTCTGAAAAGAGCATTAGTTTAACTTTATTCGTTGAAGGAAACAGACAATTTGTGAAATTAGAGAGCCTTTTGCATAACGGTTCTTTCGCTATCTACACTTCAAACATCTTCAATGTTTATAGTGTTGAGCAGACCTGCGCTAATAATGCTTCGCTTGAATTTCATGGCACAGGCAATATTTTAAAGGGACCATCTCCGGACACCTCCAAAACTGGCTCCTCTGATTTTGGGGGAGAGCCTAGAACTTTAACATGCTTCCATTTTGCTAGCAAATAGAAAACAGTAATTTGGAAAACAGACCAAGAAAGAAAGAAGCAAAAAGAGCTAATGTTCGAAAAGCAAAAAACGGAAAAGATAGCCAAGCGATACTAATAACGGCGTCTTGGTTGTGAAAGAGAAGAGGCCCTAAACGTTTGCGGACGAAAAGAATTAGACAAACGTTAATGCTAAGTCTATTCCAAAGCAAGATTACCACACACCCTACTAAGGCTTTCAAAACCAACACCATTCCCCATCCCTAGAGGAGCAAGTAAATTACACCTATCCTCTACTCCTTTGTTATGGTAATCATCGTGTCTATAGAGCGGTTAGCATGGCAAATTCTCTGCCATCCGGCAAAAAGCCAAAGCCTTTATCGGCTTCTTCTACTGAGCTGTATATTCCAAGGCACCCTTACGCTGCAAATTTTGGTGATGCCTCTAATAATTGTCGCCTTGCGCGGCTATTTTACTGATTCAAACTTTTTCAGTCAACTTTAGCAAGAGCAACAGCAGCAGCTTGTACTAGGTTCCATTTCATTCAGAGGGCAGATTATCCAGAACATTAATGCCCCACCTCTTGCTTCCAGAGCCTGTATTTTGAAAGCAAAAAGGAAGTAGGCTATTACAAAGGTTCAAAAATAACCAGAAGGAAGGATTTTGACTGGTGGCGTGTCTTTCTCTAGAGTTGCTGCCAATGTTGCCGTTAAAGCTGTCAAACCTTCCAGTAAAAGAACTTTTGCTGATGCTGTTGGGAATGCTCCTAGTCAGAAAAAGCCTAAGGCGAACAGGTTTCCTTTTACACAGTGGGCTCTTGAAAGTAATAAATTTGTGTAATCTATCCTGACTTTCTTTTTATGGCTCTCAAACTGCGCTTTCTTTTGGTCTTTTGTTCTTCTTTTTCTTTTTTTTATTTGATGCGCCCTTGCCCACTTTTCTAATATATGACGTCTGCATTTCCTAAAAACGTTTACAAATTTCTTCTTATGCCTTTCAATAATTACCCTTGCAAATCATTTACTATGCCTGTCTAGAACCCTTACGGCAAAATAAAAAACCGAAAAAAGAATTGTAAAAAGGAAAAGGAAAAAAACTGATTTTATATATGATAAATTGAATGATAAACCTTCCGCTTCATATCCTGTAAAACACATTTCATCTGGCTATAGACGTGACTATTAGACTTGATGGCACTTCGTTACCAGAATAGCCCATGGCAATTTTATCACACAAGATAGAACTCTCACGAGCCAGAGACTGAATGACTAGTGTGACCCACGCTTGCCACCCGCCTGGCATGTTGTAATCTTGCATATTCTTCATCTTGCGAAACCCGAACCCAAAATGGCATATTCCGGCGACGATGCAAAGTGTCACCGGCATAGCCAGAGTGCTAAAGAAAGATTATATGCAGCTAGGCTAAATATCTCAAAAGTCAGGCTCAACTTCTAAAAAAAGGATCGCAAAAGCCATGCCCCTGTTCTAAATAAAGATTGCAAGAGGGTTGGGGCTATATGAAGAACGTTGCTTGTGCACTACCAAGCGCCCTGTTATTAAGGCAGCTGCAAAGCGAGGTTCCAGACTTTTGGATATTGTGTTTGTGACGGCTCTGCAGACTGCACGATAAGAAAAGACACGGGTGTGGCCTGCAACGTGGAGAGCACCCAAGATATCGGTGGCATCGTCATAGAGAGCTAGTAGCTGCGAGTATAGAGTTGGGTCTTGCCTGCCACTGGCTTTATGTTGCGAGAGGGCGCATGTCGCGGAACACCTGTCATGACTCCTGAGCTATCGCAGCTATTCTGCTATATAAGTTCCATCTTCCTCTCAACTTCTGTGAGACAAAAGCTTTTGATACCCTTATATTTCCCTTTATCTTTTAGTTTCTTGAAGTAGTACCAATCTTTTACCAAATTCCTCAGCTAGTTTGGTACATAAGCAGCGTCACTCTTTGAAAGCCAATGAATAACAAGTCTAATCCAGATTATTTACGCCATGAACCTTCTCCTCTCGACCTCATTAGATCTCAGCTGGTACAACAAGACCCACGGTATAAGGACATTCAGCTTTCAAAAAAGATTCTGAAAGGCATAATTCACAATAAGGAACCACAACAAAACAAGTTACCAAGGTCATATTCTGTTCGTTACCAAAATTTATTAATAGAAGATAAGCCAACCTTTAACTTGAGCCCAACAAATAGCGAAGAAATATGTTCAAGGCCTACCAACAGATCATTTGCTCTATCTTTGTTTGGCAATCTGAGAGAGGAAAAAAAGAAGAAAGTTACTTTAAAGGAAATCGAAGGCCCTGTACCTATGAAGAAGCATTTGCGTCATGAGAAGAGACAGACCATAAGGTCTAATTCTGAACAGAATTTAGCAAGCTTGTGCACCACCAAAAGAAAAAGACTGGGAAGTTTCAAGGATAAAAAACAGAGGTTTATAGGATTTGTGCTTGAGTCTGACAAAGAACCACAAGGCCCTCAAACATATTCCCAAAATGACAGGTCAAAAACCAATAGAAGCTTCAAACATTACGGCCTTCAAGCTCAGAAGCACTTGAAGACCACCGGGATGCCCAGAGCTCTCGAGGGTGTTCCGGTGTACTACGATGGTGAGGAAGTATTTCTATATCCATCATTAAAAGACTTGCCTTGGCTTGAGTCAATGGGAGCACTTGAATTTACGGCCCACTAGTCTGTTCTTTTATAAAGCGTTTGTGTATAATCATAGTACATAGCTCGATAGTCTGAACGCATTGCATTCCATACAGTATTTACAGCCAGTGCAGCTGTAGTGTAGTACTAGTCACCTCAGGACACATAACGATTAACGAATTTGCAAAAGAAAAACAAAACGATCTGTGTACAGTGAGCGGAGCCACTGCAGTCCGAAGTTTTCTGAGCATGTTTTCGATTCAGGCATTGGAAATAAGGCAAGCGGGCCGCAACACTTAATTCCCTTTTGAGTTGTTGGTAAATAGTTTTTGCATGTAACCGAAAGAAACAGGTGTCATGAAAAGGACAAAGATCCAAATCTAGACTCGGGAAAGTAGCGAAAAAAGTTTCCGCGTGATCCAAAGTTTATCTACAAAGCGAAGAGGGAATTGCGGCTGTTTCAAAGGTACCGTAGGAAATAGGCAGGTGTGCCGCCGAGATTCCAGGAAGTAAACTGTTGTGTCTTAGCCCTGTCCGCGAGAACAACTGAAAGCGAGAGCTGTCTTGCCGGTAAAAGAGTGACCAACAGCACTTATTGTTGATGTTAGCAAACAGCATGCTCGCTTCGCTCTGGTTGGGTGGCAACTATAAAAGCCTGCCCCTGTCAACTGGCGCATGCGCTCTGTTGCAGATTTCCTGACATTTTGTGTTTACTTTGGGTAGTCTTCTCTGTAAGCGGAAGCATTGCGGTGTTTGGGAATGTCGTGTCAAGCAAAACCCTGTCTAAATATGTGACATCGCCTCTGGTTCGGCCGGGCATTTTTGGTAGGTTGCAAGGAGAATATAAGAAGCCACTACTTCTTCCTGGTCTTCTTGCACTCTGTTAGAGTTAATTCACACCAGTACCCTTTTTGCGGACTCTACCTAGCATTTTCTAGCCATAAACTGGCCACAAAACATATCCAATACCGTCAGATGGCCATATAGCCACCCCCACATCCACAATGAAGCTCTTTAAATCTCGTCTCAAGGTCAAGACGGACAAGTCCCACATCCCGTCCCTGGATCCCTCGTCGCCCCTAAGTGACCAGGATCACTTTTATCAGGACATGCTTGAGCACTGTGCTGCATCTTCGTCTAGTCCAGCCTCACCGATCTCCAAGACAACGGAGAAGCGATCATCTTTCAAGCTAACGGAGAGACCGTTGTCCTGGCCTTTCCGCCGAGCACTGCAGCCTAATGACAATAGCGAGAGCATAACTACCGCAGACAGCGATATCGAAATGGAAAGTGAGGATAATGTGGTTATTGATCAGGACAATGCTCAGCAAACTTTGGAAGACAGCGGAATTTTCAACAAAGACATAAATACAGTTGGGGATGATAACTTCAAGAGGAGACAACTTCATACCAGGGTCAACAACATTAATAAAAAGTTGATGGAGCTCCAAGAAAGAAGACACTCATTCAAAGCTAGGAACAGTCCCTAAAGCGGCTTTAAAAATGATATCGGTATGTCATCAGGGTCTCTGATTGCGGGAACCTAAATCTTGCTTTTTTCAAATAAAGATTTTGAACAAAGTCCCTTTCAGTCTCAAACCACTCATGCAGCTACTTAAATTCCATTATATCCATTATATTATAGCAAGTCACACTACTTTTGGGTCCACCATATCATAATTTATTGAGTTTTTATGGCTAAAAGACCGCGTCAGCACACATTTACATAATGCAAATTATATTACATATTCTCAGGATTCTGGTTTTTTATCATCCTTTCACATACAGATATCATGTTTCAACAAATTATGCCGTAATGCTCCCATGCCAAAGGCACATAGGCATCAAAATTGTATTTAATTTCGCTCATTCAAACGTCGCATAGTCCATAGAGCTGGCATATCTCGTTTGGGTTTACCACAGGCGATTTATTATCATATGCATAAATTGTTTTTTGATGCCTTGAATACACAAGTGCAACATATTATGAAGTTTTCTAAATCGGAATTGTTAAATATTATAAGACATTGATAAGCAGAATATTTATTGACGATCCTCAATCTATTAGTGTTCGATTTTAAAAGAAGTGATACGAAAGTGAACATGTAATCAAAATCAATTTTAAAAAACTAGAAAAGAAGCGAACAAATGAAGATAAGTGCAATCAATGCTCGCAAAGGTAAATGTTGTGAGGGAGTGTAAAGTAAAAGACATCAAAAGCTATCCACCAAAAGAGCCGAAAATAAAACTAGATTTGCGTTAACCAATCTCCTCAATTGACAAGATGATTATCAGCTTCGTCACTGTAGTTGACTTGAGTGATACCGACCTTGTTGTCGTCAAGGTCATAATGAACGTAAGAAGATCTCAAGAAAGTATCGCCGAGAATGTAGTAGTCGGCACTATATGGCGTAATGCCGATCAAACACTTGTTCAAGAATGGCAAGCCCAGCAAGCCATTGGTGTGGCACAACAATTCCTTGAATGGAACCTTAATGGCCTTTTCGTCAAAGTTAAACTTGAAGTCTTCGCCTTGGTGTTATTGAAGAAAAGACCTTAGTCCTCTATCTGTAATGGGAAGTTTGGGTAGGTGCCCTTTGGATCTCTGGCGACATTGACTTAGTTGCCAATGTAACCGACACCCGTAATAGCTTTTTGGCAGTCTGGTTAGTGGCGTAACCGAATCTGAGATCGTGAACTGTGGCACCATCAATGGTAATGCCCTCAGTGGCGCATTTTACCTTGACGGTGGTGCCATCACTGTAGCTGGCAGCAAAATCATTAGCAACGTTTTCGTAAGAAAAATATTTTGAAGCTTCGAAAGTACCGCTGTTGGAAGTGGTATTAGAGGCTGGGACCCGCAAGTCAAAAGGACTTGTGTTAACTCCGGTTTTAAGTATTTGAACTGGGACCCCGATTTCAATGTCTGCCAAGTACAAGGCATACTAGTTTTCCAACTCAAGGTTGTTGGCGGATTAGACAGACTTTCTGAATCTTGTACCATAAACTGCAGTAGAGTTGTAACCGTATCTGACAACGCCGAAGTCAAATTTCAATGATTATTTCTAAACTGTTGTAGCAAAGGTGACAGCTGAAAAAGCAACAAGCAAAGAGAAGAGAGCGCTATCAGTAAGTTGCTTTTTAGTGAAAAAGCATAGCTACTCAAGCAGAAATAAAGGAATAATTTGAATCAACCAAATTAAAAGAAAGAATTGAATTAGATTGTTCTCAATAATAATGACAAGAAAAATCGACTTTTAAAAACCAAGGCTAAAAATACCAAGACCTTGATAGCTTATATACTTTTTCCTTTCTTTCAGCTAGGATCGAATTATTCATTTTTGATTTATCTTAATAAATTATTCTCAATTTAGCTTGTCTGCTGGTCCAACTGTGGCTATCATTAGCGCCAATTAAGGAAAAGGCTTCGACTACTGTATTGCCAAATATTTACACCGCCACTATCTCGACGATTTAGCAATGATGCCACCGTGTCTTCAAAACATCTATTTTTATCATTAAGCCCCATATCAAATATGCTATTGGTGGATAGTACAACAATTAGAGTAGGCACGAGAAAGCTTTCATGTTGAAAAACCGCCAGAAAGTTCGTATCGCACGCAAGGAAAGCAAGGCATCATGATTGGTTTAGTCATGTATGCAAAATTTCTCTATCTAATGCCACGAAATAAGCCTACAACTACATCAGAAGTAGGCACTGATGTGCTTGAATGTTCTTTGCGTTGGCAATTTCCATTGCGCAAAACTCAATTATCATGCTATTAAAATTGTGGAAGTGGCTTTCTAGTTCTCCATATAAGAAAAGAAGAAAAAAGCAGACAGAATTGCCCGAGTATGAGAAATTGTAGATGTAGGTCTATTGATAGGCACAATGGAGAAAAATAAAAACAATTTGTAAAATACAGTATATTCCTACCAAACATATTCATCTTGCCGTTCTCAAGCTTCAGCAGTATTAGCAGGATAGAAAGAGACCTATGTAAAATACTGCCGCATCGTTACAACTCACGCCCGCATAAATGGGAACGTTTATGATATTAGAACTGCAAATAGCGCCCAATGAGAGATCAAACACCTTAAAGCAATAATAGTTGTCCAAAATCGAAGCTTATATTTGAAAAGCTCGTTATAACAGAAACAACTTGCCAACGCTCTTCAGAAATGGCTTTTTTTGGGCCTTGATCTAATGCAACCACACCAAGAATATGGTACAGTTAACAAAAACGTAAACAAGATCACATGCAGGAGATACTTACCCTCCGCGCGTCTCAATAAAAAAAATTTTCTTCCACCGAATTATTTTTTTCTTAGCGCTATTTTTTGCACTATAAATTTTGATTTATTACTTAGACTCTTCTTAAAATTCTTCCTTAACTTTTAGTCCAGCAAAATTGTTTTGTTTTCTTTATTTCTCTATAGGAATAAGTATCTAAAAAGTATGTCATATCGAAAACTTTTGCATCGGAAAACGCACATGAATTGAATAGCATTTCTCTCTGTTCATACGGTTGGCCTAACATCTAGTGCCAGCAGTGAGATAGATAATGATGACCGAAAAAATTACAAACTAGAGTTTCTGAGTTTTATTGTGATTAGGAAATTTTTCTTTTGTCTGAATATCAAGAAACAATCTTTAGAAGATTGTTACTAAAAGTTGGTCATGGCGTCAGTATTTGCTCAATTCGTTTTTACTAGATATGCAAGCACTTCATACTAACAGTTTATAGTACTTTCAATTTCTTGAAAATTATTTGTGACCATGTCTTTGTAAGCTTGTGACAGTTTCTTTTAGGGTATGTTTTAGATAAAGTTGTTTAACAGGGTATCATAGTGATCTATTTCATTGTGCAATTTTAAGTGATGAAGAAAAATTTACGTTGGAATTACCGACTGAATTACAATTATGTCGACAAAATTTTTTGGCACCTCTTCTGATATTAGATAATCGCCAAACTTTTTATGATCATAACTGTGGCACTCTCAAATTGAGTGATTCGCTTTGAACTTTTTGACTAACAAATTTAAAAGTGGCTACAAATCTATTTGCGATACCCGCCTAGAGATACTCAACGTTATTTTAATTCTCATTTAAAGGTATGTTTTATTTAACATTTGGTTGCACAGTAAGCTAATGCAAAGATACTGTTTTAAGTGATGAAGAAAAATTTACGTTGGAATTACCGACTGAATTACAATTATGTCGACAAAATTTTTTGGCACCTCTTCTGATTCGAATCTTTATTCTTAATTGTAGAAATAAAGGTTCACAGTGATTTGTAATAGCGGACTTATTATATTATAGCACTAACGAGAATTTATTGACTAACATCAGCAGGTAATTACTTTTCCTTTACAAACCATTTTGAGGCTGGATGTTCAGCAACTTTCTGATGATTCATGCACTGGGCACTGAACAAATTCCATGAGTGACAATGCTTTTTGGTGGGCCTCAGAAACCCACTTGAACTGACTTCAGTACTGAATATTCAACTTGCATCTCAATGACTCACCAAATATAATTATTGTTGAACCAATACTAACTGTTATCAAGTGAATTTTTGTTGGCCATTAATTAATCTTTGTGTGTTTTTACCATAATAATATGTGAGGTATGTTTAAATTTATTATTTTTTTTCAAGCGCAGCCTCTTTTCGTTCAAGTGATGATTCTTTTAGATGACGAGTCAGATCCGGGATACCCGATGATGACAACATCTTTTTATAACCATTCATGCATTTCTGATCTCAGAGAAAAGAGACTTTACAAAATTTCTTCGGTTTTTTCACAAATTCATAGATTGATTTTTAGAACCTTTTGCTAACGATCACCTAGTATTTTAATCAACATCAAGTATTGAGATTGTTTGTTTGATTGCACAAGATGAAAATAAAAATTGACAAGCATATGTCTGATTTTATGAGGACAACCTTTCTGTCTGATGCATAATTGAGATCTACTCAGATTGAAACAATATTTTTCTAGTTGACTTAGATTAATTCTTTTCAAAGAGGTGCGATTTATTAACGAATTATCAGAAATAGTTCTAGTTTTCAACCGCTGATTTTACATTACATTATTATGGTTCGTTAAGGTATGTTTCACATTATTGAGAAGCTTGATTGGTATAAGTTATATGATGATTTTTCCAACTCACGACGGTCAACTGTGTTCGAAGTATGTTAGCTTTGAACGTTGATGATACCTGCCTGTGACAAGGCCCGGAACCTGAAACTTATTCCTCAATCAAGCCTTTGTATTGTACTACAAAGCACACGAATTTGTGTGCTTATTACCGTCGAATTTGTACTAACGTTAGCTTTACGTAGTCAATAAATTTTAACCACATTTGTCATAATAATTTTTTTTCTTAGTGCCCATTTAAATGGCATATGTAGTTGAGGCTGGCAATAGCGAGCCTATCCCAATACCGGGCAGCCTGGGCCGTTCAATTTTTTAAGGTTTGGCTGCGCCCTATGTTTCTTCTGTCCTGTTGCGTCTCCTCCCCACGGGGCAGCAATTGTCAGCAGCAAAACTAGCAGTAACTTTTCTAAGCTTATAAGCTTGCTGACAAATTAAGTCATATGAAGTATGGAACAGCATAATACGAATACCCTCACAAAGAGAAAGACAAAGAAACATGTTTGCAAATGTATTGTTAAGGTTTTTGCATAATAAGGTGTGATATTACACTGAGGCAAAAGGGCATAACGTTCGTAACAGTTGTTTAATCAAGCGGATGACTGAACTTATTAACAAAAAGATCATGAAAAGGAAACTGAAGTTGTGAAAAGATTGTTAGAAATGACCTGATAAAGAAATAAAAATAAAAGTTGTAACCAAAAAGTATAGATGAAGAATATAAAACGGAAGAGATACTAAAGCAGCAAAAACAGTGTCAGTGTTTTTAGACATTTTCCTATGCAATCTCTGGTGGCTCCTACTGGAGGACCGCAACAAAAGTGACATATATTATTCCTCGCCAATCGAGTTTAATTTTCTGGAAGCTATGCTTGAGGTATCCGACATGGTTTTCTTGAGCAGTGCCAACTTGGTCTCCCATTGTTTGAAGACTTCCATCTCTGCTGAGATCAAATCAAGCCCAGCACACTCGTCTTCGAAGGTAAGAACTGGCTTCGAGAAGTATGTGTGCATGATGTTAAGGATCCTGGAGTATGAACACAAATACTGAAGTTCGGCCATAATTAGCTGTTTGTTGGCCTCCGTCATGTTTGCTTTTAACTTATCCTGGTATTCCTGTATTTGCGACACCTTTGTAGTGTCGCATCTTGTGAGATGCAAATTTGGTGATACCATGAAGATTGAAACCATGTTGAAAAATATTTAATAGTTTGAGAGTTGTGAAGAAAAGATCAGTAGTGGTGCTGATGGAAAAGGAACAAGAGATAACAACTAAGAAAACGGGCAATTTATAAGAAAAAAAAATGAGGTAAGGAGTCAGTATTTAAAAGGATCTCGATGCTAAAAGGCAAAAAAGTTGATGTCAAATCTGATCCAGACGCCGCCTTATGCACCATTTTCTCTGGAAAGCCACCCCGAGGGCAGCAAGGCAGTAGGGGAAGCCGGTCGTTGCTTACCGAGGGATGCATATTCGCTTACAGAGAGAAACCGAGGTAATACCCTACTAACTTTAAATAGAGAAACGCAGGGTATCAACAGGCACCTTCTAAGCTCATCTCAAGCATCACCGATGGCCTTTATTTCCTTTTTCATTTGCCGGTCAGAATTCCTCGGCAAACGATAGTCAGACCATTTTATCTTGCCAGCTCTACCCAGGGGACCGACATGCATACACACCAATATTATTTTCTTGGGTCCGCCCTGACTCATAGCTGTTTTGTCACCAATCATTTAGATTTGCTGTTACTGTCGCAAAGAGTTTCGTTCTTTTACAATAAGAAGCGAGATGACCATATATACCATCACAGCGGTAGCGACGCAGGCCACTGCGCCACATGACTCACAAAATTTTTTTCCGAAGCGGTCATCGAAAGTTTTGACTATTTTCAAGTCTGGGCTATATAAACGTGCAGTGACTCTCATCTTAGCGTGTCTGTCAATGCAGAACTTGAATTTGCCTTCGCTAGCAGACAGATTTTCATAGATTTTCACATTAAATATGGTATTCCCAGTTGTGCCTGCTTTTACCTCTTTTGAGGACAAAAAGTTGCTGCAATTGTCAGTTACCGGCGCTGTTTTATTCAAGTACTCGTCTTCCGCAGATTTTAAATCCTTAATCAATAACCTCAAATACCCAGTCCAGTTTATTCTCGATGTGTCTCAAGAAGAAGACTTTGAGCAATCCAAGGCCATCGGATTGTTGAACTCTGGTGTTTACATGCTTATCACTTCTTCAGCCCTCGCTAAGTCATTGATTGAATTTGGCGTTTCTGAATCTAGAATTGTGGTATACTATGGCAGCGATCACGACATCATCAAAGACGAAAACATTAGTTATGTTCTCCCTGTGGGTTCCGATAAGCCAGAATTCAAAGCCCAACGTTTTTTCATTGACTACAGAGCTTCTACGTCCATAGAAAACGCTACCGTATTGACCAAGAAGGGTTTGATCCCAATCGTCGACGCCTCCAACTTGACCGCCGACTACACCAAAGCTTCTAGTGCCGAATTGTCCGTTGCTGACTTTCTTTTCCCAGTTTTGACCACCGACAGAGAAGACAAATTGTATTCTACTCTTGTGACTGATATCCAGAATCACTCCCTTGGCTTGGTTTATTCTTCCAAGAACTCTGTTGAAGAAGCAATTAAGAACCAAGCTGGTGTCTATCAGTCTCGTAAAAGAGGCTTATGGTTTAAGGGTGCCACCTCAGGAGCTACTCAAAAATTACTCAAGATTGACGTTGATTGCGACGGTGACGTTTTGAACTTTGTCGTCGAGCAAACTGGCGTTGGTTTCTGTCACTTGGAAACCGATACCTGTTTTGGTAACTTGAATGGGTTGACTCAATTGGAACAAACTCTCAAAAATAGATTACAAAATGCTCCGGAAGGATCATATACCAAGAGAATTTTTAACGATGAAAAGCTTTTGGCAGCCAAGATTAAGGAAGAAGCTGAAGAATTAACTGAAGCCAAAACCAAGGACGAAGTTGCCTGGGAAGCCGCTGACTTGTTCTACTTTGCTTTAGCTAAATGTGCCAAGTCTGGTGTGTCAATTGCTGACATTGAAAAGAACTTGGATATCAAACATTTAAAGGTCACTCGTAGGAAAGGTGATGCTAAACCGAAGTTTTTGGAACAACAAGGAACCAAGAAGGAAGAACCAAAGGCTACTACTACTCCTGAACCAAAGGCTGTTTGCCCAGAAAGCGACAAGATCCACTTGAAGGTTTATGATGTTGCCAGCCACACCAAAGAGGAGGTCATTGACATTATCGAGCGTCCAGTACAATCTACTTCTAACATCATGAAACTTGTGAACCCCATAATAGAGAACGTCATTCAAAATGGAGATAAGGCATTGTTGGAACTCACTGAAAAGTTCGACCGCGTCAAGCTAGAAACCCCAATACTCAGGGCTCCATTCCCTCCTGAATTGTATCAGTTACCAAAAGATATCAAAGAAGCTTTGGACTTGTCAATTGAAAATGTTCACAAATTCCACTCTGCCCAGTTACAAGAAGCTGCCTTGCAAGTGGAAACCAGCTCAGGTGTCATTTGTTCTAGATTTTCTCGTCCAATTGAGAAAGTCGGTCTTTACATACCAGGCGGTACCGCTGTTTTGCCTTCTACTGCTTTAATGCTTGGTGTTCCGGCCAAAGTTGCTGGTTGCAAGGAGATTATTTTTGCCTCCCCTCCAAGAAAGGATGGTAGCTTGACCCCAGAAGTTGTTTACGTTGCCCACAAGGTTGGTGCTAAAGCTATTGTGTTAGCTGGTGGCGCCCAAGCTGTTGCTGCTATGGCCTACGGTACTGAATCTATTCCTAAGTGTGACAAGATTCTCGGTCCAGGTAATCAATTTGTCACTGCCGCCAAGATGTACGTCCAGAACGACACCAAGGCCCTTTGTTCCATTGATATGCCAGCCGGTCCAAGTGAAGTGTTGGTGATTGCCGACAAGAGTGCTGACCCAGATTTTGTCGCTGCAGACTTGTTGTCTCAAGCTGAACACGGTGTTGATTCCCAGGTTATTTTGATTGCCATTGACTTGAATAAGCAAGAAATTACCGCTATCCAAGAGGCTGTCGACAGGCAAGCTAGGGCTTTACCAAGAGAAGATATTATCAGAAAATGTATTGACCACAGTGTGATCTTGAACGTCAAAACTATCGAAGAAGCATTCGAATATTCTAACTTATACGCTCCAGAGCACTTGATTTTGCAAATCGAAAATGCCTCCAAGTACGTTAGCTTGGTCGACAACGCTGGTAGCGTCTTTGTCGGCTACTTGACTCCAGAATCCTGCGGTGACTACTCTTCTGGTACGAACCACACTTTGCCAACTTACGGTTACGCTAGAATGTACTCTGGTGTCAATACCAGCACCTTTTTGAAATTCATCACCTCTCAAGAGATCTCCAAGACAGGTTTGCAGAATATCGGTCCGGCTGTCATGAGTGTTGCTACCGTTGAAGGCTTGGGCGCCCACTGTAATGCTGTGAAGATACGTATGGAGAAACTTGGTCTTTTGAAATGATTCTTTGTACACTGATTGAGTTTTACCCATTGTTCTTGATTCTTACGATATAATATTATAAATAATAAATTGACTATCATATATTTTAAATTTTGTAGCAAATTTAGAGCCCATGCTTTTTTGCCTCTTCTTGCAAAATAAGCCTGTGTCTCAGTTGCTGCTATGAAAGAACTATTTAAGAACTTTCATTGCATGCTTAAAGGGTGTTTTTGAGTGGACGCAGAATATTACTGCAAAGCGCATACACTCACGTGGAGATGAGGAAGAAATTTCCAAAAATTTTTTTTTACTTTTTTCAGATGGCTTACATTATGTCAAGAACTGTTAGTTACTTTCAATAATAACAACTTCAGAACAGCCATCAACTATCAAAAAGTCATTTTAATTGAAGGATAGATAATATCAGTAATCAAATCAATTTAAGATGGCCGAAAAAGTTAGATATTTCCTTGAGCAGTCGGTTCCGGAGCTCCAAGATCTTCAAGACAAAGGTCTCTTTGACAAGAATGAGATCACTATGATCATGAGAAGAAGAACCGACTTTGAGCACCGTATTCAGTCTCGTGGCTGTAAACCAAGAGATTTTTCCCGTTATATTGAGTTTGAGCAAAACTTGGAGAAGCTCCGCATGAAAAGATTCAAAAGATATAGCTCGATTGGCGCTGTCAACGTGAAGAAGTCCCTTAGCGATTATGCGGGCGTCAGAAGAATCTTGTTCATATTCGACAGAGCAGTAGACCGATACCCTAATGATCTCCAGTTATGGAACAACTACTTGTTGTTCGCAAAGAAGAACGGGTCCGTGAAAGTCATATATAAGGTTTATACTAAGGTGTTGCAGCTTCATCCTACAAAGATAAGATTCTGGATAAGCGCTGCCAACTATGAATTTGAAGAGAATTTCAACGTCAAGGCATCAAGAATACTTTTTCAGAGAGCATTGCGTTTCAATGCTGATTCGTTAGAATTGTGGTTAGCTTACACTGAATTCGAATTGTTGTATGTTACGAAACTTTTGGAAAGAAGAAGAATTTTGGGTCTCTTAACTGAGAAGCAGCAGGCCAAGAACGAGGAGCAAGAAGTGAAAAAGTCTATATTCGACGAAGGCAAAGATGAAAGCGATGAAGATATGTTAGTGTTGCCAAATGAGTTAGATGACGAAACAAGAGAAGAGTTGAGACAGCTACCTGAAGCCGACTTGAACATGTTAGGAAGTCCAGAAAACAATCCTGCTTTACGTGGTGATGTCGCATTGACAATTTTCGACGTTGCTCTCAAATCCTTACTTAAACATAAAGAAAGTCAGACGAAGATACATTCAAAGTACACTAAGTCTTCAAGACAAGATTTAATAATACACTATGCTAAAAGCTTTCTTTTAGTATTCGACAAGTTTGTGAACTTGGACAGATTGAACTTATCCGGACACATAATAAATCAGGTATTATCAGAGTTGCCTGACGAGCCAACAGTCAAACTTTGGGATATCACCTTACCTATCAGATATGACACTATTACTTCCGGTACCTTTGTTGAAGATTTGAAATTGGCGGTGAACAAGTTTATGGCATATAAGAGCAAGTCGGATGACGCTAAATTGAATTCTTTGTTTGTTGACTATTTAAATGACCACTTTATTAATAATATTGGTAAAGATCAAGACGAAGTTGCAGAGCAAACAGTGGGTATTTTGCAAGCCATTATCAAAAGGGTTACAAAATAGACTTAGCTGTTTCGGTTAGTTGTGTTTAGTAGCCGTATTATAATGAATTATTCCATGAAATTAGCATATATATTTAATTTTTAGGTTTTTTTGCAAGCTACTAATAACGATTTATTGTTTTAGCCATGCGTTGTAAGGCTTTTGTTGCTCTAATCTTTTTTAGTAAATCCTCCCTCGCCGCCATCGTTGTATCTTCCCGGCACAGGGTACCCAAATTTCTTTACCTTGTTGAGCACAAAATTGTAAGAGATAAGATAAGTGCTAGCACTGGATACAACCGCTATAAGAATGGAAATAAATAATAAAGATTTGCTAAAGTTGTACGTTATTGAGTATGGCAATGCATAGAAGCCATCTTGGAAAGGCAAGTTAAACTTGGATTTAGCATGATCTTTTGGCCGTATTGAGCTGACCCATCTAACTGCGAAATTTATTGTCATGTAATCACCAATAATTACTCTCGTCAAATTAGTTCCCGCACTCCACCCTACTGCCGAAACGATTGAATTATAGTCCACCGGTGTTTGAACAATAATATTCATGTTACTGTCAACGTCAATGTGGGCGTCGGCAACTCTGCCACGGAAGTTGAAAGTTAATGGCACAGATATTCCCTCCTGATGCGCCGTGTATCTCGCTTCTCTGGTGATTGGCAATCGGCATGAAAAAGGGGCGTCTTCATGAATATAGAGCTGGAACAAATGAAACAACTCGTCCGTGAGCGCTATGGTGCATTTTATGTCTTCGTTGATATTGTACCTAAACTTCAAATTATCGTTTGTCTCTTTGCATCGTGGGAAACTGCTGAAGATGATATTCTTGTGCTCATCGAATTTGTGTTCTCCATCATCGATTTTTCGTTGAATGCAGTCGATTGGCAATGACTCTCCTTTCTTGTACTCCGCGAACGCTGGCATGTTGTCGTCTTTGTCGAGGAGGTACCAGTTGTTAGCGTCCGCGGCGACCAAGGTCAGAGCAATGAAGACCCAAAGTGGGGCGTAAATGTGCGCGAATATTCTCATTGTGAACTGCGTGAGTTTCAAAGGGCCTTTGAGGATCAGTATGCCAAGAGCAGACCAACCGATGCTCCGTAAGGAATGCCTCCACGATAAACCAAAGCTCTTTTGGCGACAGCGATGTTCGCGCACAACTTCAGCGTGCAGCGTAGTCACCCGCAAAAATTGAGGGTGCCGACATCTATATCGGAGCGCGGCCGTTGGCTTTTGGAAAGATGGATACCATGCTTATGAATAAAATCAGCCTCATTTGATCCATGGCCTCTATATTTTCCATTCAAAATAAGAAATATTTTTGCTCTACAAATAAATAAGCATCAATAATTTTGATGTTGGATGCAAATTGAAATAAATTACGACGCCCTTACTAAGAAACAAATCGGAACGGACCATAATGAACTTGCCAGTAATTTCATTCAGAAAATATTGTTAATTATAAATCGTAACTTGAACAACCATCATCAAACAAAACTGTTTTTGCTGCTGTTGCAGCTATTACAGGATCCATTGAAGCTATTACTACTACTACTGCTGCTGCTGCTGCTGCTGCTGCTGCTGTTGTTGTTGTTGTTGTAATATTTGCTGTGTCTGTTGCATTTGCAATTGAAGTTGCTTTTGTTGTAAAAGTTGCTGCTGCTTTTGTTGTGCTAATAATTGATGCTTCTGCATTATATACTGTTGCTGCTGTAGTGTCGTTGGGCTCATTACGCGAGGCTTGATCACGTATTCGTCAGGATTCTCGGCATTAAAGAATGCAACTCTTCCACTAATGGCGCTGCTGCTGAGTCGGCCATTTCCAATCCCATTACTGTAAAACTCTCTCTTGCGGATATAATTGCTTCTAGTTCTAATCGGAACTCTATGGTTACTGACGATTGGCATGGCGAAACTATTCTTAACACCTTCCATTACCTGGTACGTTTCCTCATCGGAGTCCAAGTACTGCGCACCACCATGGGCCAAATCATCCTTTTCTGCCTGTGCAAGCGCAGCTCCAGCAAGAAGTTTCACTTGGTTCTTCCGCTGATAGGCAGCTAGCAAAGTGTCGTAAGAGGCTGATCTTCCAGGAACAGCTCTTTTGGCGCCCATAGAGTGGGTCTTACACGTAAGAGATCTGGCACAAAATCCACCATTTTGTAAGGGCACACCGCACTGTCTTTCCACATCTACCGGTCCCTTTTGTTTGACTTTGGCACCACCTGAGGACTTGGACTTCTTCTCGAGTTGCTTTTGTAATTTTTTGTTCTCCTTTTCCCTTTCCTTTTGTTCCTTTTCCTTTTCTTTTTTCTTCAACTTCTTTTGTTTCCGCTCTTCAATCCTTTGCTGCTTCTTAAGTTCCTTTAACTGCCTTGCTTCTTCCTTCTCCTTTTCCTTATCTAGTTTTCTCTTCCTTGGGTTTTTCACTGTGCCATTCTGAGTTGCTGGGCTGTTGACACTGCTGGCTGACACCGAAGGTGTGTTTGATGAATCAGCAGTGGCACCACTTTCGCTTTTAAGGGTGCCATTAGCGCCCGCATTTTTCTTAGCGGTGACTGTGTTGCTGTTAGTCTTAGGTATCTTCGTTGGATCCTTTTTGAGCTCAATACAATCCTTGATGTGTTTTTCCAAATACTGATCTAAGATTGGTCTCTCGCAATGATTGCAAATACGATACTTGAGCGGTGTCCTCAAAGGGTTTTTATTTTTAAATATTAAGTTTTCGGTAATGTTGTCCTGATCTGGGCCCTTTGCCGCTAAAGAATCCACATAGTTTCCCACCTCTCGCCAGTTAGGAGACTTGGCATTAGCAGTGTTATTGACTGTGCTTAGGCTGCTGGTATTCTCTTTACTCGGCTTGAGCTTGAGTCTGTTTATAGGCTTATTGGCGCTAGGAGTGGCATCGAGGACTTCTTTTGGAAGCGTAACATGGCTGTTGGCATTATTGTAAGTTGGTAATCGTTTTCCTGTAGCCATGATCAATCACATCCATGAAACGCTTTAGCAAAAGGATAATTAGCAAAATGAACAAGAAAAAAAGGACGTTCCGCAGGTGAAGGAGAGCTTGGCTAACGTAAATGAAAATGCCCTTTTTTACCTAAAAAAAACAACCAACGAAATATAGGGGCAATCGATATAATATAAATGAAGTATAATACAAGGCAGATGGACCAACAACTAGGGACATGCCGTTATGACAGAATGCAAGCTCTCACTGCTTAACTCCTTTTACTTCCTCCGAATAACAACAGATTGTACCGCCATTTTTCATCCGCCATGTCTTCCATTCCGGATCCGTAGGACATCGCGTGCTGATGGCACGCTTACCTTCTCGGGTCGAAGGTTATGACCCTCTCACATCCGCCAGCGAAGACACCTTTATAACACCATACATGGTGAGCGAACTGACACATTAGGAGCAATTATTATAGATACTTGTAGTTCTAGTTTATACAGAAAATCAAACTATTCGGTACAGACGCAATGCTGGAAGACAGGATAGTAAAGACAGAATTGCACGTACGATTCTCGGACGGCAAGCTTCATGACTTGGTCCTTCCCATAGAGAACAATAATGAGCTCAGCAAGGTCAGCAACAGGTATTTGCGAAAGTTGGTGAGAGAGCATGATCCAGTGCTACATAACAAAACGCATAATCGGAGACTTAAGTTCATATACAATGGTCAACCAATGAATGATTCTATTAATTTCCAAGATTCCTTGAAGAGCTTCTACAGACTTATAGAGCTTGACGATGATGATGACGATGATGATGACGATGATAATGGTGACAATCAGGCTGATCATGAAAGCATAAATACGGGTTCAAATACTCATCATGATGAAGGCGAACTCGACAATAGCAAGTCTAAAGGAAAGGAGAAGATACCCACGGAGAGTGATATACAGAATAAGCTAAAGCGTCACAAAATACGAACCCATAAGATATACATTCATTGTCTCATTGGTGATAAACTTACCAGAGAAGAATTGCTTAAAGAAGACCAACTTGATTCGAGACCCCAGACACAAAGCGTGCCTCCTGCGCCAATAGGCCTCGACAGACTTCTCAGTGCTGGATTCACCCAAGAAGAGGTGGCAGCCCTCAGAAGACAAACACAGTCACTATTTGGCTCTGTGTTGCGCCAAAGAAACGCAAATGATTTAGAAGAAGAATTCGATGATGACAGCGACTACGAAGAAATAGAAGATATACAAGGTAATAGACCCTCTATGCAGAGTGAAGAAAACGATATCAGGCAGCTTGAGGAGCGATTACTAGAAAGCAACGCGGACGATCCACAACAGTTGGTAACCACCAATTCTAGAAGTTTGTTTGGTTTAGGCCTTGCGGAACAGGGAAACTCTGATAACAGGGACTTGTTAATAGGCACATTGGTCGGATCAATTTTCGGTGTGCTTTCAGGGTTTTTGTGGTTAGGTGACTATGAAGTTTTCAATATTCGAACCAGAATGGCTATTGTTGTAGGTATATCTATAAACTTTCTCTGCGGGATGATCACCCAATGGGGCCAATAATTCATATCTTAGCGCCTTTTAATTTTGTATTTTTTTAAAAATGGGCAAAATAGAAGTTCGGATTGTCTTGGTTTATATTTTTTTTGATTTTATTCATCAATGTAGTCAGTTATTGTCTAAACAGTTCCACTTACAGTGTATCATTAAAACCTACCTTCTTTTTAAAACATAAGTACAGTTGAATAAGCCAGCTTTGAAAAAGTCAAATAATATATATATTATGGCCTGCTGTTTCGACGGTTACTGCATCCTATGAGCTCTTTATACCATCAGGATGGGTCGGTGTATCCCCAAGAAAAGTTCAAAATTAAAGATCGTGAAAACGGCAACTTCAGCTAGGCAAACACAAGCCATTAAATCAACTTTAATATTATTGTCCTTGACATTATCGCCACATAATCATATTTTACGGCAGTCACGATGAGCACCTTAGTACGAAGTGTTCTCAGAACAAGTATTTTGCGCTCCCCACTCTACGTTCAAATCTCACCCAAAAGAACCATAGCGTCCTATAACCTCCGGAAAATTCAATCGACATGGCCAAGTCTCAAGGACGACGAACGCGACCAAATTATAGATTACCTTGTTCTCCGCCAAGAAGAACCATGGAGGCAGCTTACCCAGGATGAGAAAAAGGCATGCTACTATATTTCGTTCGGCATTTGGGGTCCACGCGTACTGGGCGACCAAAAGCCTGGTAGTATCAGTTCTCGTGTGATTCAGGCATTGAGTGGGTCAATCATCTCCATTGCTTTGGGATTGTCACTTTACAGCTATACTATTGATCAGGAAAAGCTATCTGAATTGAACCAGTACGAGCAGATAAACCCTGAAAATTAAAAGAAACCGTAAATTACAATTGCAAAATAAAGACTTGTATATATTTTATAGGGCAAAAAGTGTTCTTCATGATTATTAGTTAACGTAATATATTAGCATGAAGCATCCTTCAGAACGTTTGAACTGTAAAAGCGCCTTTTCAATAAGTGAAATGTTCTTGTTGTTGATTCAAAAACGAGAAGAGTATTTATAGCTATCAACCAATCATTGATCTCTTTCTACCTCTCAATCTTACTGCCTCTAATCTCTTACACACCTCTCTATGTTTAGCTTTGAAAGGCTTAAGCGCATTTTCTCTCTTTCCCTTCAACTCGTAACTTTTCTCATACCCTGCAAGCACCCACTCAGCATACTGTTTGGCAAAAAGTGGATGTGTACTCTCCAACGCCTTTTCCAAAACGTACAAATCCACAGCTTTGTCTTCTATCAAGCCGGACTGGTACGCAAGACCAAAGTCGATTAAGTATGGCATGTAAGCTGGCTGGAGTGCATCTTCATTGCCATTTTGAGATTGCTTATGTTTTTTGAGTACAATGTTGGAGGACGTCAAGTCACCGTGAATAGTGTCAAATAAGTGCATGTTACCGAGCTGTACCCCCACCACTATTAATAAGTCCTTCACTTTTGAGTTTAAGCAAACAACCTCTTTTTCGATATCTTTTGACGCCACTATGGAGTCGCTATTTCTTACCGTCAACTTCTCATCGAGTGTCTGAGCAAATGTCTCCTCAAGCAACCAGAGATAGTTCTTTAAACTGGAGCTCTGGCCATTGGCAAGCGTATCGTTCACATATTCCATAAATATAAATCCGTTCACAACATCTAGACTGTATAATTTCGGACAGTTCACTCCACCGCTGTAAACCAAATGATTTTGCACCGATGGATCGAGTTGGACGCCCTTTCTCTTTTTCTGTGTATTGAGTTCAACAAGGGAAGATTGGAATAACTTAAATAATACTTTAGATTCAGAAACAGTCCGCTGCTTGATAATTTGCTTATCTAGCACCGGATATCTGTACGGTTTTCTGGGACGATATTTGATGATCGATTTAGCGCCGGCTTTATTGTCTATGGAATATGGATGCTTATCCGCTAAAAAAATGATTGCCTCTGCTCCCTGGGAAATTTTCTGGAGGCTAAGGTTCCCTAGCACGGATTCGGCAGTCTTTATATTGGCCTCGGCCATCTTATTCCTATACGTTTGAAAATTGGCAGTGCCAGATATGGAAACGAAAACCCTATCATTAATGACACCAATAGATGCCTATCAGTTATGACAAAGTATAAAAATCAAAAAAAAAAAAAGCTACGGAATTTTGAGTTTTTCCGTAACGGTATTCCGCATCGTGCGATGCGCACCTACCAGCGGGTGGATATCCATTTGAAAGGGCATTCTATTCAAGTAGCTAAGAGTTAGCACGCAGTTTGCATATTCAATGGTAATTTATTTAAAACTACTATTCGAGAAAATGTCATTCAATTGACTAAGAGACGTAGACGCCATTGGGATGTCAGCCCCTTGCTGTTGCCGCTGCTCCAGTTGGTTCCCTGGAGTGTTATTTACTAAATTGACCTCGCTTTGTGATCCTGAATGGCTGGCAGACTGTTTAGGCTTCAAAATGCCCTCTGTGCTGTCTAAGTATCCTGGAGCATAACGTTTTATACTTGCATTAAGCCAATCTGTATACTGCTTTTCTTCTTCTGTATGAAAATTGTCTATACTTTGTTTGATGGTCTCAATCTCAGATATCCAGGATTGGATGTCGTTGGTGATGGTGCCAGCTCGGAGGGCGTCAGGAGACTTCTCGAAAGAATTTCGGTAATTGGAAAAGTAAAGATTAGGGGGAAGCTGTAGCGGAAGTGATTTGTATGATGCCGGAAGGGAGACCTGCTTTGGCGGATTGTAAAAGGGGGATACTATTAGAGGCACTTCTTGAAGTATCAGGTCATCTGCATTTGCGTTAGTACTTGTAGTCAATATTGATGAACTTGGCTAAACAATGGTTCTCTCTTGTTACACATACAGCTGTCATTGCTCATTTTATGCGTTAGGATATCTGGTTTTGTGAAATGTAGTAAATAAATGATAGCACGTCTCTAATATATAATCCAACTTGACAGCAGTGATGCTCTAAAACGATATCAATATATTGCGAATCGCGCCTTTCGGTATTGAACAACTATTATGTCACGAGCATGATATGCGCTATCACACCTTACTCACATAAACATACTGAAAAAGTACCAATACTCACTCAGAGTTGAAGGACCATTTATATCTTGATCATGAGCCAGCTATAACTTAACCATATTTGCCTATAAATACCTGTGCAGATCTCCTCTTTAATTTTATTCTTATATAGTTAATATAAGTAAGGTATTTATCTTTCTTCTATGCACGTGAACAGATTATAGCGAATCGCACTTCGCTGACAGTCGTAGCCCTCGCTTAGCTAATCAACTCGGAGACACCAAACTTCACAGGAAGAAACAGCGTCCGTTATAATGTGGGGTGATGCCCATTATCTTTCAAAAGGTCTTCCTGCGGTCGGGCATCTCCATCAATCGCTCGTCTATTTGTCAGACCATTTTTCTCTTCAAGTATTTTTGTTCCTTTCGACAACCCTTTAGTACTTCCATACTTCCTGGTAAATACCTGTAGGCGCTTCCTATTTCTTGCAGTTGAAGTACCGATTCGTGCAATCTGATATACCAGACAGGAATATCAAAGTGAAATATCACTGTCAACCTAACTATACGAGCTCAACATGATTGGCGAGCCTATTAACATACACAAGTGGGTCAAAGAGAATGAACATCTTCTCCAACCACCAGTTAACAACTACTGCTTGCACCGTGGCGGCTTCACCGTCATGATCGTTGGAGGTCCAAACGAAAGAACTGATTTTCACGTTAATCAAACTCCTGAATGGTTTTATATGTACAAAGGCCACATGTGCCTAAGAATCGTCGAGAACGACCCAGGATACTTGGGCAACGATGTCCCCATCGACGAGTACGAGCCTAAATTCAGAGACATTATAATCAATGAGGGCGACTCATTCTTGTTGCCGGGCAGAGTTCCACACAATCCAATCAGATTTGAAAACACCATCGGTATCGTATTGGAACAGGATAGACCCGAAGGAACGAACGACCAGATCAGATGGTACTGTTCCAAATGCTCCATCTTGTTATACAATAAGGTATTCCACTTGACGGATCTTGGAAAGCAAATAAAGGACGGTATACTAGCTTTCAAAGGAGACCACAAAAAGAGAACATGTTCCAAATGTGGCACGTTCAATTATACCAAGCCTCAACGAGATTAGACACAAATTTTAAAGAAAATAGGGAAATTCCTTACAGTATACGATAATTAAAAACAGTTCAAATTTACAACCTACTTTTACAACCTGTAGTGCAAGGAGTATACCAAGAATGTACACCTTCAACCACAAAAAAGAAAAAACTTAGACAAAAGTTTAGAGAGAATGTATGAGATACCAGCCCATGATTTTACAATACCATCTAACTGCAAGCTTAGAGGTGACAATAAAATGCACAAAAACCACAAGGGCGTTAAGATTCTCAATTTGGTCTCACCAAAAACTTGACACCTATGAACCAGTTGGGTTAAAAACTAATGGTCACAAGTAACACGTAATGTTTTGGTTGTCCGCACTTTATTAAATAAAGATTACAGAAGGGAAAAGAGAAAAAAAGGTATTTAAAAGAAAAGAAAATTTGTTGCAAGCTCCTTTTATAGTCTTTTTTTTTTTTCACGATACTGTGGAGTTCAGCTGGAGGGCTTGTGTGTGACCCTGTCGAGAGTGTGTTGCTTTCTGCAAGGGTTGAGCATCGCCGCCATTTGTTTTTGTTTTGTGTTTCGCCTGCTTTGATCTGTTCAAATGTCAACAGCCATGAGATGCTCAATAGTTTGCCAGTAACCAATTGTCTATGGTCCATAATAATCGATATCATCTATCAATCAGATATAATTACAATGAGTCCAAGCAACTTACTGATTAAAACCAACGCCCTTAACAGACTCCTTAAGGAGGAGAGACTCTACAAGCAGGAGTACGAGGAACAAAAAGCCCACGTTGAAAGTTTAAAAGTTAACCCAAACGTCGACGAATATGACTTGAAGACCCAGGTTCAGATATTGAACGAAAGCGAGAAAATGGTGCCTGCCATTCACAACAAGATCAAGGAACATAAGCAGAAACTCGCTGAGTTTTTGGAGTCCTTTGACGGCAGCGAGGATACTTCTGATGCCAAGAAGGTTCTCGAAGAGGCCGATAAGGTTGATGCTTGAGCCTAGTCCATTTCCTCCTTGCTGCTCAATAATCTGTCACTCACAAGGCTATGGGATGCAGCAGGCTATGCTACATTCCTCGCTTGAAGTATCGTAGCTACTGAATTCTTACATTTTTTATTTTTTATAGATACACTTGATTTATTTTGCCTAAACTTTAGATACCGCCTTCCACCTACTTCCACGACAAGTACACCTAATGGCTCGTTTTTATTTTAGTCCATACGTAGCACATAGGAAAACATAAAAGCCTCACATCCACAGTTCCAGTCGGTTTGCCCCTGCGTAGCCGGTAAGCGCTCAGTATGGCGATATCGCTAGTATGGCTCAACGGCGTGCGGAATGGAACCACACCGCGCGCAATCGCGTAATCTTGAGGGGGTTATCTGACTAATCAGGGCACCAGCTGGCCAACATGAAAGGTCCCTATCAACTACGCTTTCTTTCATAAAACAAATCTCTTCATCTTCCATAGATCATATAGCTGGTCCACTAGAAATTATACTAAAATTAAGTCCCGCAAGCATCAACATCTGCACCTTACAATGACAGTTAGTGTCCCAACCATTGCGCTTTCCAACGGGCTCTACATTCCTGCCATTGGCTACGGCATTGGCTCTGCCTGGAGAATCAAAAAGACCAATAACAACGATAACACTATTCCTGTTGAGAAAAAGCTCGAAATCAACCGTGCTGTTGTCGAATCCATACAGAATGCCATCCAAGCTGGCTTCACGTTGATTGACGGTGCGGAAGCATACTTTACTAGAAGAGAGCTAGCACAAGCCAAATCTGCCCTTGACGTGCCCCGCAATAACCTCTTTATTACTGACAAGTACTCCAACTCAAACAGACTTCGCGAATCCTATGTTCCTGTAGAAGAGGCTCTCAACACTGCTTTGACCCAAGCTGCCACCAGCTACTTTGACCTTTGGATGTTACACTCCCTTCGGGAACCAGCTGGATCACGCCCAATTGAAGAGAGATGGAAACTGTTGGAAAAGGCATACAAGGAAGGAAAAGCCAGATCTCTCGGTGTATCGAACTGTAGCAAGGAGGAAATTGAGAGAATCTTGAAAGTTGCTATTGTCAAGCCACACGTCTTGCAATTATATTTCCATACATTGTGCCAGCACTTTTACGACGACTTGCTAGAGCTTGCAAGCGAGCACCAAATTGTCGTGGAGGCTTACAGCGCCTTGGCTCCGTTGACCAAACGTCCACCAGAGGGTGAATCGATCCCAGCTCAGGAAAAATTGTTGGCACTCCTTGACGAATTAACCGAAAAGTATAAGAGAACCAATTCTCAAATCTTGCTTAGGTGGACTTACCAGAGAGGATTCGTGCCTATCACCACTTCCAGTAAAGCCGAGAGAATAAAGGAGTCATTAGAGATTTTTGACTTTGAGCTTGAAAAGGACGATGAGCAAAAGATTACTGAAGTTGGAAAAGATAGCCAGGAGTTTTTCGGGAACCATGTCGCTGAGTACAATAAGTTTAAAGCCTGATCGTTGCATGAAGAGACACATGATAGATAGTACAAGTTAATTTTATTTAAGGATTAATTAGACAAAAAATAAACACTTTGGAATATGGAGGAGCTTTTAGCATATAAGATTGTTTCTAACACATCGACATTATCTCTGGTAACCAGAAATAAGAAGTGCCCGTTACGTCGGTATGTCCAGGCAGAAGTACCAAACTTGACAGATTATATCGGTACATATAAATGAAATGGTACACTAATGATAATAATAATCTTAGGGCACTCGGTTTTCAGCCCTATATATAGTCACATGCATAGCAGTTTTTGCTGTCACCACGCACTGATCCGCAAATTTGGTATACAAAAATGTGGGAAAAAAATCAAAACCAGAAAAGTCAGGTAGAAAGCAAAAAAAAAAATAAAAAAAATTGGCTGCCTGAAATATTGATATATTGAAAAAAGGCCAGCTTTGGATACCGTTCTTTTCTGAATCAGCTTCAAGATCATCAAGAAACCATAGTTCAAAATGCCTTTCAATAAAGACTTTAAGACCTCTGCTTACTGTTCCAGATACCAAACTCCTTTTAGAAGAAGAAGAGAAGGTAAGACTGACTACTACCAAAGAAAGAGATTGGTCGCCCAGCACAAAGCCAAGTACAACTCACCAAAATACAGATTGGTTGTCAGATTCTCCCACAAGGACATCACTGCTCAAATTGTCTCTTCTCAAATCACTGGTGACTATGTTTTGGCTGCTGCTTACTCTCACGAATTGCCAAGATACGGTATCAAGTACGGTTTGACCAACTGGGCCGCTGCTTACGCTGTCGGTTTGTTGATCGCCAGAAGAGTCTTGAAGAAATTGGGCTTGGACGAGACCTATGAGGGTGTCACCGAAGTCGAAGGTGAATACGAATTGACCGAGGCTGTTGAAGACGGACCAAAGCCATTCAAAGTCTTTTTGGACATTGGTTTGCAAAGAACCACCACTGGCGCTAAGATCTTTGGCGTTTTGAAGGGTGCTTCTGACGGTGGTTTGTACGTCCCACACTCTGAAAACAGATTCCCAGGTTGGGACTTTGAAGCCGAAGAGTTGGACGCCGACACCTTGAGAAGATACATCTTCGGTGGCCATGTTGCCGAATACATGGAAGAATTAGCTGACGATGATGAAGAAAAATACAGACAAGTCTTCAAGAATTACATTGCTGACGATATTGACGCTGACGCCATTGAAGATCTCTACGCCGACGCACACGCTGCCATCAGAGAAGACCCAACCTTCAAGCCAACTGAAAAGAAATTCACTAAAGAACAATACAAGGAAAACACTCTCAAATACAGACAACAAAAACTCACCAGAGAAGAACGTCTTGCCAAGGTTGCCGAGAAAATTGCTCAATTCAAGGCCGACAACTAGGTTTATTGAATTTGCTACTGTCTTATCGAATAAAATATTTTCTTGCCTGTCTCTTTTTAATTAAACTTGCGGATCGTGATCCTACTGTAGATTAATTTTTGTATGTGGCTAATAGGTAGAAGGAAGTGTATATAAGCATGCAACCTCAAACCCTTTAACGGAAGGAACTTCCAATAGTATAACATCTATAGCAGTGAAAGACCTCGTTGTAATGGCAAACATCGCTGGATCAGTTCAAATAATTTTATTCTCATTTGCCTTGCACCAGAGATATTGCAACGGTGGAGATGTACTTCGGTGCGATGAAGCCTGAAAAATAAAAAAAAATTCTGAAAAGCGCTTTGGCCAGTCAAAGGCCGTCCTTTCATGTCTTCACTACTCTGACCTTGAAAAGTCATTTCTTAACTCACACACTATCCAAATACGATAATGATACCGAGACAGTCGCTAGGGCTCTTTGTGGGTTCCTTGAGAGCTACTAGATCAAATGCCAGCGCGAAGCGCTGCAGATTCTTCCACATGTTTAAAAGCTGTGTTAGACAGGAGGCCTCCAAAGGCACTGCCAATGTCGCCGGAAATGGCGCCACAAAATCATACACTCAGAAAGAGCTTTTAGAGTACATTAACGTGAAGAGAAGGCAGGAGTCTTCCAAAAAGAACCAAACCGCCATCAATTACGCCCTCAGTTTCGGGATTGGATTCCTTACGCTTGCCTACGCCTCGGTGCCACTTTACAGAGCATTATGTTCCAGAACAGGGTTCGGAGGCACGCCAATAACGGACCAAAGAACCTTCACGGCAGACAAGCTTATTCCTGTCGACTCAAACAAAAGAATCCGTATCGCGTTTACCTCGGAGACATCCGCCATCTTGCCATGGAAGTTCACACCGCAACAGAGAGAGGTCTACTTGGTTCCTGGGGAGACCGCGTTGGCGTTCTATAAGGCCCGCAACACATCGAGTAAAGACATTACCGGCATGGCCACTTACTCTGTGACACCAGGCGAGGCTGCTCCATACTTCAACAAGATTCAGTGTTTCTGCTTTGAGGAGCAGAAGTTGTTAGCAGGTGAAGAGGTCGACATGCCGGTGTTCTTCTTTATCGATCCTGATTTCGCCAAGGACCCATCGATGAGAAACATTGACGATATTGTGTTACACTATACTTTCTTCAAGGCACATTACGACAGAAACGCAGAGTCGTTGACGGTGGAGAACGTTAAGGACCAGAAGGAGCAGAGCTACATTAAGGGCAGCGATGTGCTTCCCGAGAACGCGCAAATTGTGGAAAAGGCGATGAACTAGATGCCGCCAGCATTTTAGCCGTGAGAGCCCTCTGTCGTTCCTCCATCATTTCTCCCACCACATTTGTAGCGGCCAACCTATCTGCCATTGTGCCCATCCAGTAGGCGACTGGTGTATGTGTGTGCAAAAGTCGCGGAGCCCCCGCGCCATCATTCTGCGCTCGCCGAGGTCACACTTTTGTGTCTGACAGCTGCCCGTCTTCCCCTACTCATAGCATAACTGTACTATCAGTATATAACGGACCACAACGCTCTGTATATATTAAAAAGCATTCTGTCTGTTACTTGGCTCTCGAGATCCTGCTTTGTAGAGTACCAAAGCGTAGCCTCTGGAGGTTGTCGTGGCTCTGTTATCACAGACCGAACCCACCCGCTCTCCCCTCGGTCAGCTCATGCAGCGCCCGTGTAGACGAGAAAAAGAGAGAAAAAAATGCCAAATTACTCATGTTTATAAAAGACCCGGCTCGCTCAGGAACCTCATAAAGCACACAAGTAATACACTGTTCTGGCACTGCTATATCTCTCGAGCAATTGACAAGCACCGTTTTCAAAATGTCCGACAATAGACGTATGTTGTTATTTCGCTTTTTTGATGGAAGAAGGGGGTATAAGGAGCCGGAAAGTGGGCGGAGACGCTCAATAAGCCATTAATAGTCATGAAACACAAGGCGTGAACGAGGCCTGTCACCGGTGGTCCTAGAGCTATATGTTTAATGTATCGACGAGATACTGGAAAATCTAACAGGGAAGGCTGAAGAAAGTAGTGGGCTTACATCAAAATAGATTTGGAATTTCTCCAATAGTGAAATCAGTCAGATCTACGAATAATAAATATAATCACCCAAGATACGCCTATTAACAATGAAGGATATTCAGTGTCCCTATTATCATCATTTTCCATCTTTCATTTGTTCTATTCCCTTTGTGCACAAATACTAACTTTTCAATGTAGCACTCCCATTCATTTACCAGTTCGTCGCTGGGGCCGTCGCCGGCATCTCTGAGATTCTCTTAATGTATCCTCTTGACGTGGTCAAGACCCGTATCCAGTTGCAAGTTGGCAGTGCCGTTGCACCAGGCTCCACCCACTACACTGGTATCGTCGACTGTATCACCAAGATCATCAAGAACGAAGGTCCAGGCAGATTGTACCGTGGTATCAGTGCTCCAATTATGATGGAGGCCCCAAAGAGAGCCACCAAGTTTGCCGCAAATGACGAGTACGGTAAGCTTTACAAGAAGTTGTTCGGCATGGAAAAGCTCAACCAGCCATTGGCCATCTTCACTGGTGCCAGTGCTGGTGCCACCGAATCCCTTGTTGTTGTACCTTTTGAGTTGGTCAAGATCAGATTGCAGGACAAGTCGTCTAAGCACAATGGTGCCATCTCCGTTGTGAAGAGCATTGCGAAAAACGAAGGTATCTTGGCATTGTATAACGGTTTGGAAGCTACTTTCTGGAGACACGTTGTCTGGAACGCTGCTTACTTTGGTTCGATCTTCCAGCTCCGTGAGCTCTTGCCAAAGTACGAGGATAAGAACAAGAAGATGTTAGTTGACTTGGCCAGTGGTACCTGTGGCGGTATCCTTGGTACCTTTATGAACATTCCATTTGATGTTGTGAAGACTAGAATCCAGAACCAGGTCAAGGTTCCAGGTGTCACTCCAAAGTACAACTGGACCTTCCCATCCGTAATGTTGGTTGCTAGAGAAGAAGGTGTCAAAGCCTTGTTCAAAGGTCTCTTGCCAAAGGTCCTCAGATTGGGTCCAGGTGGTGGTGTCTTGTTGGTCGTTTTCACCAAGACTATGGAGTTCTTCAGAGGATTCTACTACAAGAACGATAAGCCAGAAAATCCACTTAAGAAATTGGAATAGATTATGTCATAGAAAAAGAAATTTGGTTGTAAACGATAAATATAATATTCTGATAGATTTCCAACGTTTTTTTCTAATTCTCTTTTATTCTGGTTATAGTTTTCGTGTTTTCTTTCTGTTTTTGTTGTCTTTCTTATTTTATAACTTTTGTTTAAACTTAAACTTATACTATTATAATTTTCAACTCCTGTTTTGTGAGAAGACTGTATTGTTTTCCGTCAGGTGTGAGTACTAACTGCTTGTATTTGTTTCGAGCTATCGTTCTATTCTAGCTTGGTTGGCCGTCTCAACTTAGTCTAAAGATCTTCTTAGCGGAAAGAAAATTTATTCGATTGAAAAAGAACCAGGAGAGATGTCGCTTATAACCAGAACGCGGTATAGCTTGTATACCATCGATCAAAAATGCCTGGTATTTTCTAGGCAATCAAGCCAATCTTAAAAATTCCAAAATTCTAATCCTTAGCTCCGTGCCTATAGGCAAACGGAGAACTTTTATCGCTGTCGGACCACCTATCTTGACGATATTTCACAAGTAGTTGTTTACTTTTACCCCACGCATCCACTGCTATCACTTCTCTACTGCTAATCCGCCAGCAAGTCCCGACCTCTTTTGTTCTCACATCGGCACTCTGCTGCCTTAGTTCCCGATCCTGCCTTTGGCCGTTCATGTGCACTTATCTCTTACAATCAAGCCCCGACGTTGCTTTATTCTGTCATTCCTTTATGGAAAGTGGGATTAGTAGGCGTGGTCATGTCAGTGAGACTGGCGGGGCGCACACCAGTGCTGGTCAGTTGACTGAAAGTGTGCAACTGGGCCTTGCAAATGAATAGCTGCGTCTTTCCACCATGCAGAAAGCGGAGGGTATGGAGCTACGGGAAATGACAATAATAATGGAGAGTGTATAAAATAGCAAATACATCCAACAAGGGGGGCATAGTAATGGTGTATTTTTCAATAGATTTCCGGATCATTGACAGGTTTCAATCGACAAAGCAGTTTGGTTTTTTTAAAGACAAAAGTGCCCAAAAATGACCGATATCAAAGAGACCGCACTGAACGTTGACAACACCGACTCTCTCAAATCAAACGGTGCACTCTTATCGGCTCCTCACTCAGGTCTTTCCCCCAATGCCAAACTCTTTGAACTCAAGCAAACAGTTGGTCCTAATCGCGAGGAACAGGAACGCAAACTTGTTCGCAAGATCGACCGCCGCATGCTTCCGATGCTCATGGTCATCTACATCCTCAACTACCTTGACCGCACCAACATCGCCACCGGGCGCCTCGATGGTCTCGAGGCCGACACGGGGCTCCACGGGTCCCAATACAACACCGTCATCTCCGTTTTCTACATTGGCTATGTGTTGACGCAAGTATTCTCGAACATGGTCCTCAACAAGGTGAGACCATCGCTCTTGCTTCCCGGGGTGATGGTTGCGTGGGCGGTGGTGTCAGCCTCGTGTGGTGCAGTACAAGGCTACGGGGGCTGGGTTGCTATAAGGTTTATTCTTGGGATCGTCGAATCGCCTTTCTTTGCCGGCTGCATGTTCTTGTTGTCGTCGTGGTACACCAAGGAGGAGCTCGCAACGCGGATTGCAATCATGTACAGCGCCGCATCGCTATCGGGGGCGTTTGGCGGGTTGATTGGTGAGGCCATCTTGAACCGGTTCCAAACGAACAACCGCGGCCTCGAAGCGTGGCGGTGGTTGTTCATCATTGAGGGCACCATTACCGTGCCGTGCGCTGTGGCCGCAATGTTCGTGTTGCCGGACTATCCCCACAACACGCGGTTCCTCAGCCCGCAAGAGTCCGCGTTAGCGCAGCTCCGGATCTTGGAGAACGCCAGCCAAGACGAGAGCCACCAGGACGAGACAGTCTGGCAAGGGTTCCGCATGGCATTCACGGACCCGACAACCTACATATTGTGGATCGTGCAGCTCAGCACCGTCACCGTCACAACCGTCAACACCTACTTTCCGACCATCGTAGGCACCTTGGGCTACAATCGCACTCGGACGCTTCTCTTGACGGCGCCACCGTGGTTCTTCTCCGCCGGCTACTGTCTTGTCTGCATGTTGCACTCCGACAGGTGCCGCGAGCGCTACTGGCACATTGTCGGTTCCTTGGGGCTCTCCCTCACGGGTTTCATCATCGCGGCGTGCACCATGAACGTTGCCGCCCGCTACGCCGCCATGTTCTTGATGTTGCTCGTGTACGGCGCCTTCAACGGGACCTTGTCGTGGATTGCGTCGTGTATCAACCAGCCGCCGGCAAAGCGCGCCGTCGCGTACGCATTCATCAACGCCTTCTCGAACATCTCGTCCGCGTACGCCAGCTACTTTTATCCGGCGTCAACAGCGCCGCAATACTTGCCGGCCATGACATGCAACATTGCCTTTATCGCCCTTGCATTGGTAATGGCGACGGTATTGAGATTTTACTTGAAGTGGCGGAACAGCAAGATGGACACGGCCAACGAAGAGGACTTGGCCACAGAAGGACTCAGGGTAGGATCCCGGACGCTCAAGTTGGCACGGCGCTTTGAGTGCGATCCTCACTATAGGTTTCAGCTATAACGCTTCGACATTCAGTTAAACGCTCTGACGTTCAGTTAGTAAATGCTTTGGTGACTTTTTCTGCACCACGTAGTTCAAGTCATTCCAGCTTAGTAATCTGAGAAATCTAAAGGTCGAAACATGGCAGCAATGATTCTTACAACAGCCTTCTCTAAAATCAAAAAACTTTGTACATGTAGAAAGTCCAACGAACCTAAATAGAAAGAGTAACAGAAATGTAATGATACCAGAACCAGAAAATAAGAAAAAAGGAATAACAAGGAATATGAATGTGTAGACGATAAATGCCAGAAAATGTTGAAGCGATTGACAAGATAGAAAAGCGGGGAACCAGCATGCATATTCGGATCTAAAGTGTTACCCGCGTGGGTTTTGGGAATGTCTGCGTACACACAGCAGTTGTCGGAAGCTAGCTGGACCCGTCTCTGCGGTACACGCCAGAGTACATCGTAAGAGGCAGTACGGCGGTACTCTCAGCAATTTTTTCCGCTTCAGGGTGACATGTAACACATGCGCTTCCTTTTTCTCTCCACCGAACAACCTAAACTCAGGCGAAAATTTTCAGACTCACGATATGCGCGGCGGACAGATTTTGAAGCCGCGTCCCGAGCATGCTGACGCCACCTTTCTCAGTTAAACCAGCATGGCTAGCTCAATGATATTAGTGCAAGTGTGATTAGTTGAGCTGTTGCTGTAGGACCCCGCTGAGCTAATTTTCCCAATCGTTGTAGTCTTTTCTTCTGGCGGCTCTTACAAATTCAGCAGGCAAGCCTCCGTATGCAGCAGCAGCAACGACCGGGTCCAATGGCTTGATTCTGACGCCGGTCAATGGACCTCTCTGGATGGCTCTCAATCTGTACTCGGCAAAGGTCTTGAAGGAGTTGCCTGAGGAGATCTGGGCGTCCGCGTGATTTGGCAACACCTTGGCGGCAGTGTACTTGGCCTCATTGTCAAAGGCGCGAACAACAGTGGTGGAAAAAGCTCTGATGGAGGCTCTGGAAGCAGACATATTGATTGAAAAAAAGCGGTGCAAATCAGTAATAAAGAAGGATTTTGATAGTCGCGTTAGAATAAGAATGAACAGACCGGGAAGACCAGCTACCAGGACCGGCAGGAACCGGCTGTTTATATATTTGAAAAAAAAGCACATTAGGAGGTGTCCAGAGGAGGCAAAAGTGCGTTTTGGAGAAAGGCGTGATGCGTTCGGAGTAATCCGGTGGGGGGACGCTGGCGTGCATGTTCAGCGATGTCGCGTGCTCCGTCTTATCAGTTGCATATTCAGGCCACCGCAATGCCACTATGGGTACCATAACGGCAAGATTGCTCCCATCCATGCGGGGCGAGGGTGTGTCTTGGCGGGGAAGGGCCAACATACCTCACGCGAGACCGAGACAGACGTCTCGAGGGATTCGACTCCCTTCGACCCACACCCCCAGCTGCACTCCCGCCAGCAAATGCCTGCACCACCGTTTGGCCAGACCTTCCGATATGCTGCTAATTAGCCCTATGGTAGCTGGCATGACCTCTGTTTTCTACTCTCCCTGGCTAGCATCCACAATAGCGCCCCAATAGCGCCTTTTTATGATTTGGGTCCTGTCAAAGATATTCACATTTTGCACGCATCTGGGCTACCATGTGTTTGTTTTTTGTTTTTGTTTATTTTTTCCGTTTCTCTGTTTTTTTTTTGTTTTTCTTTTTGCCCTCCTCTGAATCTATTACAAATCGCCATCACCATCACCCAATCACCGCCATATCGCTGAAGCTAGTTCCACACTCCTCGGCGCCATCCTTGCTGTCGAACCGGTACCGCACCTTCATGCCGCGCACGTAACTTGCCAGGCCGCGGGTGTTGCTCTCCTCCCTGAACGCCAGCCGTAACCTCGCCTCCTCCTCGACCGCCTGGCGGATCCGCCCTGCGGTGCCGGCGCGGCCCTTGCGGTTTTTGCGGTTTCTGCGCCTGCTTCCGGTCTCAACCGCCTTAAACCCGTCTTTTGCGACACCGCCTTGTCCGTCATCACCACCTCCTCCTCCTCCTCCTTCTCCATCGCCATCACCCAGGGCTTCTCCTTCCTCGAGCTCCATCGCAAGCCTCGCAAGCCAGGGGTACTTGCGCGCCACATCCACAAACCGGTGTTTCTCTATGTGCGTCACCACGTCGTTGCCCACCATGCAGCGTGGCCTGCTTTTTTCCACAACGCTTTCCATCACCTCTAAGGGAATATGCGGCAAATAGTAAATAACCTTTGCGCGCAGCCGTTGCTGTCTCTGGTGGCAGGCGCTTCCTTCCTTTATGGCGCTATCAGCATAAGGGTCACTTTCCTCAATCAGAAACCCGTACTCCTCGGTGAGCAAGTGCTTGTCCATGCCGTTAAATACCGGATCGTAGAGTGACACGTTCTGACCACATACCTTGAACTCTTGTTGTAGGCAGATTAGATATGCTAGCTGGAACTTTGCCGCTATCTCACCGCTTGGAGATCCAATCGCCAAGCTCCGAATTTTAATCCCTGGCTCAGAAGGCTCCTTATCCCCGTTTCCTTCAGGAGCATGCTCCACTTGTTTCTGTTTTGGTATTTGACTGTCATCACCAGAGACGCTATTGTTATCCGCAAAACCACTCCCCGATACATTGACGGATTTTTCGGCCTTTGGCCCCTGGCTTTTGGGGAGAGCGCCTGCACCTCCGACAAGTTTCCCCTCATGGCAATCGCATCCTTTTTTCTCTAGACCAGGAGTGGCATCGCCACTTTTAGCGCTGTCATGGATGCCGGTAAGAACTTCCCGCATGCTGAGCACAGACAGCCGGTAGAATCTAGACTTTAAAATGATTTTCTTTTTCGAGTTGATAGAGTCTCGCAAGAACTCTATGTTCGCATCGTTCACAATCGTGCGATCTACGAAACTGCTCTTGTTTCTTTTCGCATTCATGACTAAGCCCGGTGGTTTTCAGATTGATTTGTAATTGACCTTGAAAGAGCAAACAAGAAGCAATCGAATCAGAGTTGGAAAGCTGAATAATTGGCAGGATACGGTCAGTTTGGTAGCACCAGTATTTTGAAATTCGGTGCGGATGCTCGTTCTCCACGAATCAGTTAGACGCCGGTCGATCTCAATTTTCACTTCGCCCGTGATTATTTTTTTCACCTTTCCAATATGACTTCTGTATGGTCCACAATGTAGCCACTATAGCCTTTTCGGGTTCCAGCTATACGCGTCTTTGATACTGTCTTGGGTTCTCCTGTTGCCAGCCTGCCTGTTCTCCAGTCCATCACACACTTTTTCCTCTCGATCTTGACTATTTTTTCATTCCCTAGTATACTACCGTATGCATGCCGCGGTATATGTAATATACCAATTACATGGGTTATTGCTCCTCACTGCAGGTGAAAATCAGGATTAGCGATGAAAAACCAAATATTCGTTCGCGATAGATAAGATGTTAGCGTCAACATAAGCCTTTGAGCATTTCATTTATGGAAACATCAGCTCATACAGCGCATAAGCCCCGGAACGGCCCAATCCCAAATACCTTACGTATCGCAAAACGCTGGCGTGCAAACATACAAAATGACATTCAACCATAAAGTCCAGAAAGAGACCGCGCGGTCCAAGTTGCTTCTAGCTTCAAGCTCGCCTAGAAGGCAGGAAATCCTCACAAAGATGGGCATTACCTTTACTGTTTTCCCTTCTAACTTTGCCGAGGACTTGGACAAAAGTGCTTATACGCCAGACGAAGTAAGTTTGTTGCGGTATTGAAATGATTCATTGACAATCATCGATTAAAAGCTCGGATTTGTACTCCAGAACAACCAAAATACTAAAATAAAAATCCCACTCTAGTACGTTCTTGAAACAGCCACCTTCAAAGGCTTATCTGCCTTTTACCATTCCAATGATATAGCACGATTCGTAGCAACGCGCGAAGCAGCCGGTCAGCAAATCTCTTCGGATAGGGATATCCATTTTGGATCCGCCACCAAACACAGCATCCTCTCAGCGGACACGATTGTTGAAGTAGGTGGCAGAATCTGCGAGAAGCCAAAATCCAAGGGGGAGCAATTTGTCACCTTAAAATACATCAAGGATCACAGACTCCCCATCTACGTCAAGACGGGCGTCGTCTTCATCCCGCCCATCAACGCTGTTGAGATCCCGGGGGCTACCTGTGCCACGGGCGCGCTCGCACCCTTGAAGGAAAGGCTTGCGCTCTTCAGCCACGTGGAGACCACGACGGTGGTAATGGACTTTGAAAATGTGACGGACGAGTTCATCCAAACGTACGTGGACTCCGAGGAGGGAATCGCCGCCGCAGGAGGATTCCAGATCCAAGGTCTCGGTGGACTCTTGTTCAAGAAAATTGATGGAGATTATGCGAACGTAGTGGGATTACCCTTTGCTAGCACTTTTCGATTGATAGAGAAGGGATATCAGGTCAAATGGGCGGAGGACAAGGCTAATGGAGATATAGAGTTGTAGCATATGGATAAATACACACGATTTTACCGGCTACATGCAGCTGTACTTTGGTATTTCTAAGATACCTATTTGGTTGAGTTATCTAATCACGGTTGGCGCTCCCATTATAACCCTTATTCTCTCCATGCAATGGGCTTTTCAAGGTACATCTAAACTTCGCAGAAAGCATCAACTCAATCAGCTATCTTAGAAAAAGCAATCAACAATCAGCGCTTCTCAATACATGATTGTTTAATTTCATTTAATTTTAAGGAAGGTCATTATTAAGCATGTGATATGACCTTTAATGGAGCTACAGGCTTTTTATTTCAATAGTTCACTTATTAAATAAGTAGCGCTTCACGCTGCCTTGCAACAGTTCGAAATCGTTGATGCATGCCGAAACGGCAAAGCATCATATGCATGTATATGTGCCACTATGTATCTCATCAATTACCCTGTACCTTTTTTTTTTTAAGAATTTTTTTTTCTATGTGTGAAAATTTTCTAAACAAGATAGCGAGCCCAAAGTAACAGGACTGGGCATCAAGTACATCAGATCCATTTCATTGAACCTTTGTTTATAGTTTCATATTGGTAAACAGCCAACGACATCGAAGAATGGTTTCCATAACTGACAGAAAAAGAAGAATAAATACAGCCCCCGGAAGTGAGTCCGATTCTGATTCTGACGCCGAGTTGGAAAAGCTTATCAGACAGGAAGAAGGGATCTCGGACAATGACGAGGGTGACGAAGAGACCGAGCCGTCCGAAGACGAGCTTGACAGTGATCCAGAGTACATCAATGATGCTATTTCCAACATCAGAATTCGCTCCCTTTCAAACTCCACCATCGACTCTGACAGACCAGTGTTGAAAGAAGGCGAGGTGATGTCTGAGTTTGCGGACGGAAGACTTCGAATCATCAGACCGGAGATTGACCCGGTATACGATAGTGATGACAGTGACAAAGAAGATGTGAACACAATTGGTAACATTCCGTTGTCGTTATACGATGAGATGCCGCACATCGGTTACGATATTAACGGTAAGAGAATCATGAGACCGGCCAAAGGAAGCGCCTTGGACCAGTTACTCGAGTCGATAGATTTGCCTCAAGGCTGGACTGGCTTGTTGGACAAGAACACTGGTTCTTCTTTGAATATTTCTAAGGAAGAGTTAGAGTTGATTAAGAAGATCCAGAGAAACGAGAACCCAGACGAGACTATCAACCCTTACGAGCCCACAATAGAATGGTTCACCTCCGAACAAGAAATTATGCCGTTGACTGCGGTGCCTGAACCAAAAAGAAGGTTTGTCCCTTCGAAACATGAAGCCAAGAGAATAATGAAGATTGTCAGAGCCATTAGAGATGGCAGAATCATCCCACCAGAAAAGCTTAAGGAACAAAAGGAAAAGGAAGAAGCTGATAAGTTAAACTATGACTTGTGGGAAGACGCTCCAGACTCTCACGAGGACCATATTATGACCCTTAGAGCCCCAAAAATGGCTCCACCAACTAATGACGAGAGTTACAATCCGCCAGCCGAGTATTTGCTAACCGAGGAAGAACAAAAGGAGTGGGAGACATTGGACCCAGTCGACCGTGACAGAAACTACATACCAAAGAAATTTGACGCTTTGAGAAAAGTGCCAGGGTACCAGGAGTCCGTCCGTGAGCGTTTTGAGAGATCCTTGGACTTGTATCTTGCCCCAAGGGTCCGTCACAACAAGTTGAACATTGACCCAGACTCCTTGATTCCAGACTTGCCATCACCAAAGGACCTCAGACCGTTCCCTATCAGATGTTCCGTAGTCTACAAAGGCCATACTGAAAAGATCAGAACCATTTCTGTGGACCCATTGGGTCTCTGGCTCGCCACCGGCTCCGACGACGGTTCGATAATTGTGTGGGAAGTGTTAACTGGCAGACAGGTATGGAAGACCCAGTTGATCAACAAGACAAATAACGCCGGCGAAGACCATATTGAAGCTATTGAGTGGAATCCGGATGCCGAGGCTGGTATTTTGGCCGTGACGGCGGGGGAACACATTTACTTGATTGTGCCACCAATATTTGGGTTTGACATAGAGAATAATGGTTTCTTGAAAATCGAGCAAGGTTACGGTTATGATAAAAACGGTAATGCAGCCGCAAGCAAAAATATTGAAGTGAGCGACTCCGAAAACGAAGAATCAGAAACCGAAGACGAGGCCGACGAAGAAGAAGAGAAGACGAAAAAGGTGCACCACAATGGTCCAACTGAGAAGAAGAAGATTGTTGCCAAATGGTTGAAGCCAACCGCAAAGCAGCAGGCACAGGGTATCTCTCTCATTGTGGAGTGCCGTAAGACCATTAAGAAGCTCGCATGGCATCGTAAAGGTGACTACTTTGTCACCACGTCGCCAAATTCCGGTAATGTGTCCATCCTCATCCACCAGCTCTCGAAGCACGTTTCTCAGTCGCCATTCAAAAAATCCAAGGGCATAATGATGGATGCCAAGTTCCACCCTTTCAAGCCGCAGCTCTTTGTTTGTTCCCAGCGTTACATCAAGATCTACGACTTATCGCAGCAGGTGCTAGTCAAGAAGCTCTTGCCGGGTGCCAGATGGTTGAATTCGTTCGACATACACCCACGGGGCGACAACGTGGTGGTATCGTCCTTTGACAAGAAGGTGCTCTGGCATGACTTGGACCTCTCGAGCACCCCATACAAGACGCTCCGGTACCACGAGAAGGCCGTGAGAAGCATTCAGTTCCACAAGGGCGGCTTGCCATTGTGGGCCTCCAGCAGTGACGATGGTTCGATTCACGTCTTCCACGGTATGGTTTATGACGACTTGATGACTAACCCACTCTTGGTGCCGTTGAAGAAGTTGGTGGGTCACAAGGTCATCAATAGTTTGGGTGTGTTGGACGTGGTCTGGCACCCAAAGGAGGCCTGGTTGTTCAGTAGTGGTGCTGACGGTGCCGCTAGATTGTGGACCACCTGAGTTTGTTTTTTGGTTTGTTTCTTGTTTTGCATAGTTGTGATATTCTAATACATTTGATAGAGCATTTTCTACAAATTGGGATTTTGAGGTTTTGTAAGATTTGGGGGTTACCAAGGGTTAATGGAAATTTGTGGCAGATTGAATATTCTTCAATTTAGAGCGAATAAACCTTTTATACCACTATCAAACCTCAGTAAAACTAGTCGCATTCTTTACACACAGTAAAAACAATTATGTGTTTTCAATCTATTCGAGTAGCAAAAAGCACACAACATCGGCGTTTTGTAACCGCAAATCCGCCCCAATTCCCTCCCATGAAATTTCTTGGGAAATACATCAAATTTCCAAACTTGGTTGGCATAGTGATCTTAGTATAGCAAACGTGATATTGCAATATTATAATATTGCGTTTTGCTTAGTTATGGTATATTAAAACCTTTTATTAGTCTCACTTTGTCGGGGACAAATATCCTATGACTTTTGTGCGAGCCTTTTTGTAGTACATTTCTGGCCAGGTCCTGCGAATGTCCCTCCATGGGCTGTTGAGGTTGCACTTTTAACTGCTCAATACAGTAAGAGCTTTCAGAATTTAGGGTATCTGCACCCTTTTGTCTCGAACCCTGCAACTTTTCATTAAATATTTATGTTCAAGAAAAAGTAAAAAAACCAAATAAAATGTTAATGTAGCCGGGCTTTATATTACAGAAGGGCTCTCTCGCCTTTTCTTCATGCGCTGCAAGGGCCTCAGATTATTTGATAAATAACTCAAAGAACGCCAAAGCTTTGTGAAAAGCGCCTGACAAAAACAAATGCGAAGTCAAGGCTAGCATTAGATACACCGTGTCAGAGAGTTAAGCAGTCGTATACCAAAGAAGAATTAGCAGATCAAGTAATAAGAAAACAAAGAAATAAAAGTATTAATTCAAAAAGTGGACAAAACTATAACAAAAGACCCACGCAGCTCATCATAGCAACAATTTGATTAAATCCGACTTCATCCAGCAATACTATGAAACAGTGCCTTGACATTTCCATCTCTGCGTCCTTTTCTTCTTGTTTGTGAAGTCAGAAATAGGAAACTCAGAAATCGATGGTCCAATAAAAAAACCTCCGAAGTAGGCTTGGCTGTATGCTGGAAGTCTTATTGAATATGTCTTATTTTTCAAGATCAATATGGTATAAAGAGTACTCATTGCGTTTAACAAATTCAGTTGAATAATTGTGCAAGTCATTGGCTGTCTCTTTAGCCATAATTCGAGGTGTTTCAATCTCAGCTAAAGGTTGGGATTAGAAACCCGATTTTGTAATACTGTGACCTTTGCCTTGGTCTGACTGAACCCATGTATCCGCAGTAAAAATAGATTACCGATTACCCACCACAGTAGCTCAATGTAATCTCTTCCCGAAATCCTGGCAGTAAGAGGGCCTGGCTATCACCGTGGGCCGCGTTTGTTGCTGTATCTGTTGTTTCATTTCTGTACTCCATAAAATAGAATAAGCGTCTGGTTGCCCAAGTGCTCCAATTTTCACTCAGTACTCTTCAAAAATACTAATCCCAAATGCTCAAAAAGGGCTTCAGCTAGTTGTAAGGTGGACTCCCCTCGCATTCTGACTGTCCTCTGGTATGATGTTCCGTCTTTCCTGCAGCGCTGTGCCCTACAGGCTGTTTATCTCTCTCTGGAGAGTTTAAAGCTCTGGTGTCTTGTACCAAATACTCCGTAGTGCTTTCGGGTGATCCTGGTCCAACCTCGATTGGAATTAGCTTCATATCTAAAAACACAGCCACCTTTCATGCTCTACTCATTTCCGACTTCGACAACACGAATCCTTTCCTTGTCGTCTTCATGCGGATGGGAGGATCTTATTGCTGCTGGTGTGTGAAAGAGCTTCTTGTTTGTTACTTGTTGATATTTGAGAAGAATTCTGAATAACTGGAAAGATCTTACATGGAACGAAATCAGGTCTTACAAAGTTGAGCAGATATATTAATTCTGGACCCAGAATCTTTATCAGGTAAGCCAAGTAGGGAATAAACAAGAATTAAGAAAAAAATGTTACTGCCTAGACGACTTGTGTTACACAAGCCAATCATTAATGGTAACGATACGGATTATACATGCCTTCAATGCATATTAGTTTTTCCTCAAATCAATGGTCTATTTTGAATGTTATTTCGCCTACGACTAAATAGTCACCATGGTGCTTTGTTAAGCTTCAAGCGACAGTTTACTGTAAAAATTTATCGCTCTGTGCAAGTCGCCTACCTCAGGTAAAAAGTAAGCATTGCATAGATTCTCTAGCATCGACATATTTTATGGATTTTTGATAACCGTTGAAGGCTTCCAGATCACAAAGACAAAAGCCTTGCAGCAAAAGCACATGTAACAACTTTGTGTGTGAAAATTTTTTCTGCAAACTTATTTGCAAAATCCTTCAATTTATAACTGCTCAACTTGTTGATTTTTACTTTTTATAAGTGATGTTGTTAATGATAGGGAGTTATAGTTGACTATTAAGTCATAATTGAAGATGTTTAGTGCACCGAAAATAAGCCTTGTGGAGTATAAAAACTCCTCGTTACACTTGCGGCCTGCTAAGTACACAATAGCGAAATTCAAACCACAGTGGGAGCCATATAGTATATTTACGATTATTTTGAGCAACGTGAGATACACAGTAACGCGTCCCGGCGTATTGTAACCGCACGTTCTATCCAGTAATACCCAGACATTGAAAGCAAGTGCCCACAAGTCACGCGCTAGTCGCTGATGAAAGCATAACAATTACTAATATATAATTGGACTCTGGTGAAAGGAGCTTTTTTTTACGGATGTTTGCACGTTTGTGACAGAAAGCAAGCGATGAGGAAGTTGCTTGGAAACACATCAAAAAACTTGGCGGAAAAACACATTTGTAGTTAATCGCAGTTGCTCGTAAACCACACTGCTACATCCAACAACAGCATTCTCAAGGCATCGATATTGTCAAAGTGCCAAAATTGACCATTTAATATCTGCTAGCTGGCCAACCTTTTTCTGGTTCATCTAAGATGCTTCAAATGACAAGGACTTATTCTTCCCCGTAATGTAGATTGACCACACCAGTAGGTCCGCCGGAGCCACCCTACTTAAAGCCAGGGCAGACACAACGCCCACGCCACTTGTGCCATAGCACTATCATGCTCGACTATGCCTAATCCTTCTCCTCGTTGTCAAGCCTTGGAAGATATGGATCACCATAGCAAGTGTGCAAGGAAAATGCGTGGGCTGCTCCGAGCCTCTCCAACCAATCAGCGCGTAGCACGGCGGTGCGAACGGAAGCCCGCCCCAAGCCGCTTTTCTGATAAATACGCAGCGTCGCTCCCGCCAGTCTGCTTTTTTCTCCTCCCTCCCTGGCCGCAAACTATCATTTAGCTCTCCTAACCACCCATTCTGCCTACCATTGACCGCAATTGATCGCAATTGGTCGCTCATTGCCTGCCCAATTCCTCCAGAAACACAATGTCCGCCTTCCTTGCCTCCTCTTTGCGCACCGCCAGATCCCAGTCCCGCGTGATCAGTGCCAGAAACGCCGCCGGCATCGTCTCTGCCGTCAGAACCAAGGTCTCCTTGCCAGACTTGGACTATGACTACGGTGCGTTGGAACCACACATTTCCGGTCAGATCAATGAATTGCACCACAAGAAGCATCACCAGACTTACGTCAATGGCTTTAACGAAGCTAGCGAGAAGTTACTCGTTGCCGAGTCCAAGAACGACGCCAAAGCCGCCGTTGCCTTGCAACCAAATTTGAAGTTCCACGGCGGCGGTTTTGTCAACCACAACTTGTTCTGGAAAAACTTGTCTCCAGTCAACAAGTACGGCGGTGAGCCACCAAGCGGCAAATTGGCCTCCCAAATCAACGATCAGTTTGGTTCCTTGGACAAATTGATCTCCTTGACCAATTCCAAGTTGGCTGGAATCCAAGGCTCTGGCTGGGCCTTCATTGTCTTCAACAAGGAGAGTAATGCTATCGAGGTTGTCCAACGTTACAACCAGGACACCGTCACCGGTCCATTGATCCCATTGGTCGCCATTGACGCCTGGGAGCATGCCTACTACTTGCAGTACCAGAACGTAAAGGCCGACTACTTCAAGGCCATCTGGAACGTTGTCAACTGGAAAGAGGCTGAGTCCCGTTACACCAGTGCCCTTTCTGCCTAAAGTGTTTTAAGTTTTGCTGCTACTTGACACTACATGATATACTTTGCTGTGTACTTGTACTCAATTAAATTAATGAAATACTAATGTTAAGAGATTAACTGAGAAAGAGATTGTTACCATTGCCATTGGCCAATGGCAATTGAGCAACTAGCGCTCTCCTCTTGTAAGTTTTTTAATGTATCTCCTTGCAATTCTTTCACTTCACAGTTCTGGATCGCTTAGTAATCTTGTTTTTCTCGTGGGGCTCACGGGCCATCAGGGCTAGCGGCCCTGATTCTTGTGCAGCGCGGACGTCAACATGCGTCGCTGTCAAATGAAAAACAATCCACAGGGCCGCTGGTGTCGGTAAACAGTATGACTCAGGGAGGGCCATCCGAGAAGCAGGTGTTGCCACATTTATCTATAATGGCATGACAAGTATTGTCACACTCTTTACGCTCGTCATGTACGATGGTCTTCGCTAACGTTCACTATGTACTAAACTGTAAAATTTGTAATGGTACGATATCTAGCCCGAACTGATGGTTTTCAACTTTGCATAGACACCTCGAGATCAACACATTCTACAAAGATAAAATCAAAAATAGTGCAATAAGAAAAAGATTTCTGAATGGTATTAAAGGAAGAATCATCTAGTCATAAATTAAATGAAACTCCCTAGTTGGAAAAGATAATGGCATACAATTGATGAATAAAAAGAACTTTTTCTTCATTTTACTATTTTTTGGAGTTTTAAAATTGTGTATCCTCTTTTTTGAAATTTTGTAGTTTCAGAAACTTTTTTTTGCTTCTTCTCCAAATCATAAACCTTGAAGAAAACTATTCGAACAAAGTAAGGCCAGGAGCAAAATAGTAGCGGCAGACAAAATCTGGTAATATTGTTGTGTTCAAAACTTGAGCGGGTCTTACAAATTATGACAAGCCCATCAAAGACAGGATTAGGTCTAAATAAGAACTTGTATCTGCGTTGTGAGCCACTCAAAACCTATAGCATCTCGTTAGTGGCCAAGTCAACACCAAAAGAATTTCAGAATCCACAAGATTTCTAATAATAGTATTGAACACTTGTTCCCTAGTAAACCTTGGTGAGGACGTACAAATAAGCAACGAAAATGACATTGCTAACGGTAACCAAGGTGGTCTATTCAAACTTGATAAAGATGCAGATGGCAGTATCAACCCAAGGATGGAATAGTATTCGGTAAAGGGCCTGCACAGTTCGTCCTTGACGACACCGAGCATAGTCAAAAGTAGCTGTACGCTTTCATGATGATTGTTTAAAGGGCGGATGGGCTCTTGAAATTTGATAAAAATTACATTTTGCCTATTGAAATCTAGTCCCCTTAGTTTTGGAGTCGGGATTTTAAGGTCGAATTGGGCCTGGTCGCTTTATCACTTGGTATCAAAGTCAAATTGACATTACCAAAGTCATATTCATATTCATCGGCATCATCTCTGATGTCCAAGGCCGAGGCGTGACCATCTCCATTCCCGGAGAGCGAAACCTATTAAGCAACTTTCTTCTTCTCATCAGGTTGCATATTTCTCCGTAACGAGGAAGGCTATCTATTTGACTCCGGCCATGTCATAATTGTCAACTGCACATAGTATTATGATGGCGTGATTGTGTTTTCGGATTCATCTATTGCTTGGAATGTGTAATGCCTCTTCTGTCTGTCCTTGTGATGCTTCTGTCAGATGTTCACGATGGAATTAGGCATTAGGCATAAGGGATATGGTCGCTTTCGCTCCCCGATACCATTACCTGCTATAGCACTTATTTAACCCTAGTATTGGGTGTCAAGAAGAGAACTTTCGAGTAAATCCGTAGTAATGAAGGTGCTTACTTTTAGGGTTCTACCAGGAAGCCGTTAGTCTTATCTGGTCAGGGAAGCACCTCTCAAGAGTTAGTTTTTCGTGAAGGTTCTTTTTCGTTGCAATTTCAGTCAGTTTCCGCAGAAGCCTTCTACGAGCATGCAGAACTGCAATGTTCAGCTACCTAATACCGTAATAGTTGAGATATATGGGATAGACACCCGGCGCCTCTATGATTACAATTTATCACTGAATAATTAAGACATTTTTGGGAGATGCATGTGCTTGCATGAACAGCCCCTTTCGCCGTTCAAGCATCAGAAATATTTCAATATTGAAAAACTGCGGATCTTGTGGAGGTCTAAAGGAGCCCCAAATTGAAGTCTCGCCAGAACCAGCAATAATGCTTACAGCTTAGCATGGAGCGTTTTCGTGCGAACAATTGCTCAAAGTGAATCCCTTCAAAAAGCAATAAAAGAGCGTATTCATGTGCCTTATGTATCGCGATGCCCTTAACGCACTGATGAATCTAATGATCAATACACCTACGAGAAGTGAAACAGAAGAGCAGGTAAAACACATGGCATATATTCCTATT